>JAJOOS010031776.1:0-11263 GCA_029582725.1 Solanum chiquidenum
ATTTAGTGTGATACTATCTAATAGTCTAGTGTCGATTGGTGCGAAGTAATAACTAAGCCAAACATCGATGTGATGTCTAATATGAGGTAAAGGTAAGGGTTAGTAAATTATACACACGTAGCCGGACCAAGGTGCGAGGTGAAATTCTCTAGATGCCGAACCAAGGATTTAGAGATACCTAACTTATCACTTTGCATGTAATACACTAGGAGAGGATTGCTATTACTAGGATTACTGCGTTATGAGCTTATGGGAAACACATTCCTAGTTATTTCTAATAATCTGAATATAAATAAATACTTAGTTCAAAGCTATTTTTATTATTTTTATTTTATTTCAATTTAAATCTCCCCATTTATATAATGACTATCGAGTTAAATATTTTCTATTGACAATATTCTTTCATATTCTCTGTGGGATCCACCCCGACTCATAGTTGGGTAAATATATTACATACGATCGTTTATATTTCTTTTCAAGAAGTATATTTGGACGTTATCAAGAATGGTGCCGCTGTCGGGGAATGTGGCTTAGAAATTATCTTTAGTATTTATTTTGACTTGTAGTCTTTTTTGTTTGTTAGGATTAGTTTTAAATTTTTTAATATTATTATTATCATATTTCTTTTACTCTTCTTGAGATGTCATCTAAAAAAGTATGTAGTGATAAGTGTTCTTGCGATTCTTGTACTTCTGATATTATGGATTCTTATAAGCTAATTTTTTCTCAACAAATTAAGTTGTGTGGGGACATGGAAGATTTATTAATATTGTTCTATAAATCAATATTAAAGTGCATGATTGATGAAGATGACTTTGGTTGGGATCTCGATATATTAGATTGTGACTTGAGTGCAAAGATTGAATCATATGAAACCCAACAATTTAGTAATAATATGTGTGAGGAAGAAAAAATACTTATAAGTCAACTTGAAGAGCTAAGAGTGGAGGGCCAATTGCTTGATCATACTGTTATTGATTTTGTCACTGCTGAGAAGAGTGCACTAGAGTTATGTAATGAAGTAGATAATATTATTTTTAAAAGCTCTGGTATGTATGAGGGTGTAAAAAATAATGCAATTCATAAGTTAGGGCGCATTGGACCTCATTCCAATCATTTTTCTACATTATGTTTAGATGATGAGAAATTAATCAAGTCATCTGAGCTTATCGAAGAGTGTATGGAGGAGGAACAATGTGTCTATATTCTTGGGACCTTTATTTTTATACCACCACCCCTTGAGCAAAATATAAAAATTGATGTGAAATTAGGGGTGCAATTTATATCTTCAAAGTGGAAGGAAAAATAGTAAAATTGATGGTGTCGTGCTGCGAGGTTAAATTAAGCGCTTATTGGGAGGTAACCCAATTAGTAGTGTAACTCATTATTTTATTTTATTTTTATTTTATTAGTATCACTTTTTTTTCTTTCCTTTTTTTTTTTGAAGATAAGGGGAAGTCTGAGTACCCAAAAAAAAAAAAAAAAGGACCATGTTTGAGCTTAAGTGTGGGGTGCTTTCGACCCTTGATGAAAATAAAGAGGACATGCTACTAACTAAGTCATGAGGCCTCAGGGAATTTTCCTAACCCTTGTTTTAAATTTTATTTAATGCTTTGGGGACATAGCATCTTTTTAAGTTTGGGGTGGAGGAATAAATTACTAGTTTTTACCATTTTATTGAGTCTTTTCTTTTTTAGGATGGGTTCCTTGGCTTTTGTTTTTGGTTCTTTTCCTGAGGATAGTCCTTTTGTACCGAGTGTCTTTAATTTTTTTGGAATAATTTTTTTTTAATTTTTTTTTTTTGTTTTAATTTTTTTTTTGGAGAGAAAAGAAAAGATCCTTTTGAGTTATGTGATACTTACTATTTGGGCCTAATTTTGAGTAGTATTTTCTTGTGAATGCTTGATTGCTAGTGAAATTGCAAACTTTTTGACATCTAGGTTCATGGTTCTGATTTTGTATATAGCTTATTTTATTTTGTAGTTTGTTATGATCCTGTCTCTCTTACAAGTGGAATTGATCCATCTTGATGGATACTTGTGCCATGTGTGGTGAGATTTTATTTATTTCATATTTTGCATCTTAGTTTAGAACTTGCCCTGATGTTATTGAAGCGAAATAAAATGTGTTGCTTTGTTTAGAAGATGATAATAGGCTTTCTTTGATTTGTCCGGTAAATTTTAGCCTTTCCAGATATTTTATCACTAGTTAGCCCTTTTGAGCTTATAGCCTTTTGTTGGTAGCCATAATTTGCCCTTGACTATTTTGTTGAATCCCTAGTTTTTGCACCTTGCTTCTTTGAGCATTATAACATAGACTTATTTTAATTATTAATTCTGAGAAAAAGGGATGGTTGAGTGAAAAGGTAATCAATGATACCTACAAAGTGCTTAAAAGCCCTCTTTGAAAGAATGTGGAAAAAAAAATGTGACATGAAAAAAAAAAAGTTATCTTGATGATGGCTCAGGTCCTTCCAAGGACATCGTGCACCTTAATGCATGTAAAATATGTAATTTGAGGGTGGCTATTACGAAGGAAACTTACCTAAAAAAAAGAGGAAAAGATTGAAGCATTCTTGAGATGAACATTACTTGTGAAATAATTGTTGAAGAGAGGGCTAAAAATAAAGTGAAGAAAATAATGGGTGATAAAGTCTAAAATTGCAAAGTGCTTAAGGAAGTGTAAGTCACTATTATATAGTTTTTCTACCCGTCCCCTAGCCTACATTGCAACCCGTTAAAGTCCTATTTTGATTCTATTCAAGCATGCTTAATTAGTGGAGATTACATAATGGGCAAGCCGATGGTTCTTTGTGAATACATGTGAATTTCTTTGTGAGTGTGAGAGTTTTTCTTGATATGAAGTCCTTAATTTATATTCAATCTTTTGAATTGAGTGTATGGACTATTTCTTTTTGTGAGGGCACTTGCTTCATGATAGATAGGTGATTTTATTAACTTTCTTTGATGAGAGTAGGTAAGCAAGTTTAAATTTGATGAGTTCAAAGTCCTTCCTTGAGGTTAGGAGGTTAGAAGTTTGTTGTTTATTTGGATGTCTTGCATAATGATTGAGAAATCTACATGATGTTTCGAAATTGGTATATGGCCTAATTGTTTGTATTAACCAAAGTAATGACATTGCTAGAATGATTTTTTCTTAGATGAGTTTTAATGTTTGCTGGAGGACGAACAAAAGTTTAAGTGTGGAGTGTTGATGTGAGATCAAAATACATATTTTTAATTATTATTCGCCTCATATTTATTATTTATATTTATCCTTTTTGAGCATAAATTTTATGGATTGTCCCAAATTGGGTATTTTATTCGTATGATTAAAATTGTGGGAAAATGAGGAAGTTTGGAGCTAAAACAAATTAAAGATGAAAAGTTGAAGAAGGAAATCAAGAAGACAGCTTAATGGATTAAATTTATTAAAATAATATATTCCTATATATGGTGCAAAGTTGAATGCCAATTCAATTTGAATTAGGCTTGTTGTTGCCACATGTCAGTTGACCGGCGCCCCTCTGCCGCGAATAATTTGGAGAAATCACACGTACAGTGCAAACCCAATTTAATTGGGTTTTATTTTCCTAATATGTCTTGAACTCAATTATTTTATTTAGGGTTTCTCTATCTATAAATAGTGGATGAAAGTTATTCTTAGGTGGGAGCCAAGAACCAAGATACAATACACAATATAAATTTTCTTCTAGCTTAGGAACTTTGGAAGAGCCGCCGTGGAGGCCGGAGAATTGTAGTTTATTCTTTCTTCTCCTTTATTATTTATTTGTATTCATGATTAATAAAAGATAGTTTAGCTATAGTTCTTAACTTTTTACGGTTAACACAAGAATATTTATTTTAATAAATTTTGATTGTGTGTTTGAGATAATGAGTAGCTAAATTTCATAACTAGGGTTGTGGGAACCATGAGTGATTAACAAAGTATGAATGGTATATAAGCAATTCTTGAATAGTATTTTGCATGCATTGATAATTCTTTCGTTTAGAAGTCTTTTTAGCGATTGCAAACGTTAAAACTCGCCTTGTTGCTACTTGTCGGACCAAGAAGGTAGTTAATAAGAAATGAAATATCAACATAGATTTAGTGTGATACTATCTAATAGTCTAGTGTCGATTGGTGCGAAGTAATAACTAAGACAAACATCGATTTGATGTCTAATATGAGGTAAAGGTAAGGGTTAGTAAATTATACACACGTAGCCGGACCAAAATGCGGGGTGAAATTCTGTAGATGCCGGACCAAGGATTTAGAGATACCTAACTTATCACTTTGCATGTAATACACTAGGAGAGGATTGCTATTACTAGGATTACTGCGTTATGAGCTTATGGGGAACTCATTCCTAGTTATTTCTAATAATCTGAATATAAATAAATACTTAGTTCAAAGCTATTTTTATTTTTTATATTTTATTTCAATTTAAATGCCACCATTTTAATATAACCACTATCAAGTTAAATATTTTCTATTGACAATATTCTTCCATATTATCTGTGGGATCGACCCCGACTCATATTTGGGTAAATATATTGCATACGATCGTGTATATTTCTTTTTCAAGAAGTATATTTGGACGTTATCAATGAGCGTTGCATTTGATTCCGAAAGTTTAAATGATTAAACCTTTGTGTGTGAAATTGAAATCATTCCTTGTGTGAGGGCATTTTAAAACTTTGGTTGAGCTTGAACTTTCATTTGAAGCAAGTATTATGAGCATGAGATTCTTTGATATTGGTGAGTAACAACTTAAATCTTTGAGTGCAAATTTGATCTTTGTATAAGTAACTTGAGTCTTGTTGTGTGCATTCATGATTGAGTCTTGTGTAGCACTGTTCGACGCTTCCTTTTTGAATGGCTGAGCTTGAGTTTGCTTGAGGACAAGCAAAAGTTTAAGTTGGGAGTGTAGATAAGTCCACAAATTGGACTCATTTAGGGCAATATTTTGATAGAATTAGTATCCTCAAATGCATATTTTGTCTAAATATCTGATGAAAACCCTTAAGTTTCAGGTATTTGGAGTTTGAGGGAAAACATGGACACTACTTAGCAAAAAGGAACAAAGGCAACTGAAAAGAAAAAATAAATGAAGATCTATGGATTGACAAACCCATTCGGTGAATCGCCAAAAGATCTAAGTCTCGCCTTTCGTTTCAGTGTGTTGAGCCTTTAAGGAAAGGATTAAATCGGCAGTGAAGAGGAGAAGTCAGTGTGTCGCCGAGCAGTTCCGCGAAGTGGTACGATGTCGCCCAATGATCCAAAACAGGATGATTCTAAAGGATAGTGCAACACAGCGATGAAACCTACCAAAGGGCGGATCGTCGAGTTGATCGGCTATCTCAACTAACGACACTGAATGATCCACTGCAGCACAGATTTTTGAAAACTATAAATACTCGTTGAGAATTATTATTTTAGTATCAAATTTTTAGCTCTGAATAGTAATTTTGGAGACATAGCTTCTAATTTTGAGTTCTAAGTTTGGAGAGGGTTTTGAAGAACTTGAAGGTTCAAAGAGTTTCAACTCCAAGATTTTGGACTTGGGTCTTGTGGATTCTTCACTCTTAACTTATTTTGAGACTTAAATCTTCATACCTATTTAAATGCAAACTCGTTTTGGTATAAATTTCTATCTCTTCAGCATGTCTAGCTAAAACCTCAATTCTTGGGGTGTCATTTTGTGAATATAGGTTAGATTATCTATTGGGTCTTGCTTGTTGGTGGTTTATTTGTTATTTTGATGTGATTTCGTTTAGTAGTTGTGGTGGAACTTAATGAAATTGTACTTGAGAATACGATTTTATCTTTGTGTTTTCGGCTTGCGATAGAGAGAGGTCGTAAAGCTAAGACTACTAAATTGATGGCCAATGGGAGTGGGTCGACATGAGGTTCAGCTCAAGAGAGTGAACCCTAGTCTCATTCCCGCACACTCGAGAGAGTGAGTGGGATAAGGTGGATGTTGTTCTTCATACAGCAAGTGGGTGTCCGAGAGGAACCCATGAGAATTTATTCCCACTATAGTCTAGCCTAGTCACAAATATTTAATGAATTTACTACCAAAAGTATGTACCCAATGATTTAGTCTATCCCGTATTCCTATCAAATCCCAAAAATCTTATATCCTTGATTAGTACTCTTTGCATTTTTGCTGTTTTTGTTTACTTGTGAAAAACCCCGTTGATAATCGACGCTTGCGTCACTCCTTAGATTTAGCATGTTTATATTCGAAAATGTTTTTAGCTATGACTAATTAGAAATTTATTTTATTTTTTTATTAATTTTCACCACCATTCCCTTGGGACTCGACCCCAACCCTTGGTTGGGTTATTATACTATTGCACGATCGTAGACACTTGTATTGGAAGTTGTGTCTTGATTACGCAAACATCATAGTGCTTTGAGAGTAAAGTCTAGACTATGAATTGTTGATTATTAATGTGGTAATATGGAAGGAATACTTCATATATTGAATTGATAAGCATGATTGTATGAATGTGAAAGGTTTACTCAGAAGAATGATTCTAATTTTAAAAGATTGCTCACCTAAAATTAATCTAGACTAAAATGCTTAATGAATGATGAGGCTAGTGGCGATTACCATGGACCTCCATATGCAAAGATATGAGGTGATTCACATACTCCTTAGAATTGAACAAGAGGTTAGTCCCCACATTCTTACTATGATGAATGGATATGGAGGCGAGTACCCATGCTCCTTATGAAATGATGTGGAGGCGATTACCCGTGTCATATGATGAGGTTGTGGAGGCGAGTACCCGCAATCTAAAATTAAGTAAGGTAACAGGCGAATACCCATTTGCCTTTATAAGCTAGGAATTGAGGGGAATCCCCATGTCTTTAAAAGTAAGTAAGATTAATGTGATTATGTTATGAAGTTGACTTGTTTTGAGGGAAGCTAGATATGCCTTCCCTGATGTAAGTTTGACTAGAGGTGGATGACCTAAGTCTATGCTAAGGATAAGTGAGGTTGCTTAAGGAAGTATTCCTCTTTCATTATGATGCTTATTATGTATTGATTATGCTCATGCATTTTGTCTTATTTTGACGAATGCTTATGGTGTATTGTTTATGCTAGCCACATATTTAGTACTCTATTGTACTAACGCATACTCTTGCCTACAGTTTTATCAAATGTAGGGTCTGGCGCTCCCAATTCACACACTTGTGGCTAGATGCTTAGTTGATCAAGAAGTGAAGCTTTCGTGAGTCCTCATTGTATTTGAGGATTAGTACAATGAGGACTAGATCACCCTATCTCTCTTATGTCTTTCTTTTCATATTGTAGTATTGTATGGGCTGCGTCCTAAGATTTCTATTCTCTTATGTTAGATGCTTTGAGTCAAATATGTTAGACTTCCGCTCATTTTTATGAAAGACTTTGATTGTTTTGAAAAGTTTTTAATTCTCGCTCATTTCTATTAGATTATGTTATGATGTGCTAAGTGGCTTGTATGAGGCCTCTCGGGGTCTTATACGCCTTGTTACATCTAGGGGGTACCCCTAGGTTGTGACAAATTAGTGTCCTCAATTCTTATTTTGTTTTATTCTAATTAAATGTTGATTATTTGTAGTTATGCAGGTAATTGGACAAGAGAAGGATTGATGTTTGAAAGAATGACCAAAAATACAAAAACAAGTGCAAACTATACATTCTTGATCACCTAACAAGAGGACCGGATCGCCAAATGAGCACGACATCACCCAATATGACAGTGCATAGCACTTGTTTCTATCAAGTCTGGTCATCAAACTCTAGTAGAGAAGGTGATACGCAGAATGAGAAAGGCGACCATGATGAACATCACCAAAAATAATAGTGTGAAAAGAAAAAACTGAATGCTCAAAAGACAAACCAATGTGGTACTCGAAGATTCACCAAATTTGAAAGGCTGACTCAATTGAGTTAGCCAATAGAGCTTCAAACACATGAAGATGACAACATTAAAAGGCGAGCTGAGGAGAAAAAGGCAATACGCTGGATGAGCTCAGCAAGTCCAACTAATGTTGGCGATTTAGTAAAGTATGTGTTTTGGGTGCAAATTTTGGAAAATTATAAATAGCCCAAAGGATACATAAGATTGGGGGCGAGAGTTAGATATCAGATTAGAGTGTGTGTGAAGAGAGAGAGAAAACACTTTACCTTTGAAGAGAACTTTTCTAGTTTTTGGGGAATTACTACTTTGTGCTTGAAATTGACAAAGTGAAGTTAAATCCAACTTGAGTTTACTTGTAATTGTTTAATTCATGTTACCCATGACTGGTTTGATGGAAGGTATATTCTCCTTACTTTTTGTGATGGATGGCTAAAACCCAAAGATCTAGGGGTGCAATTATGGGGTTGGGTGTTGATTTAATGTAGTGGATATTGTGTTATGCTCTGTTTTGTTGTTACTCATACATAAATTTTGTCTAATTAGGATGATATTAATATATGGTTTAAGGTTGCAAACTCAATTACTACTTTTGATCTCTGGTTGAAGCTTGAAGGGAGATTAATTCGAGTGGGTAATTAGTCTGATACGAGCAATTTAGGTTTGATGTCTGTAATATGCTGGAAAATAGATGTTATGGGTCGGATTTATTTTCCCTGCTCTTGAAACAGAAAATAAAGTAAGGTATTGGGTTGTTTAGATTGACATTTAGATAATACTGAGAGGATATTCTATGTATAGATGCTTTGTAATTGAAAGAAGATTAGCGTCAATGAAATTGGCCTAGCATATTCCTGAATGTTCATCACTATAGAGCAACACAACCACCCCTGGGTGACATCTTTTTCCAATCCCCACACCCCCTTCTTAACTCTTGAATTTTTGACACTTTAGTTTAATAACGATAATTGATAACCAAAACTTTATATTAAATTGGTGGAATTATCTACCCACTTGTTCTTAATACTGCAACGAGCTATCTTAATATCCAAATCTCTTGATAGGAATTCTCCACGATATACCATTCTCTGTGTGATTCGACCCTGATTATTCGTTGAGTTTTTATTGACTGTGACTTCTGTTCCTTTTCATTTTTTTGAAGTAGAACATTTGAGTGTTATCACCTACACAGAGGCATTACCAAAGAAGAGAATGGCACAATTTTGAGGCCCTTGAAAGAATTCAAGGTTCGTGGCAATATGGTGCAATGCCATGGGTAAAAATTAATAAGATTTGGGTAATGTAACACCCCAAAAACTAGTAGGCTAAACTAGAGTTTGACATTAGGGTTAGAGTCTTTAATGTACCTCCCGCACCTTAAAATTAATGTTTTTGTGTTAGAACATCAAGGTTCAAACCCAAGGACCAACCATGGATCCTTGAGTAGGACCCTAAGGAGGCTGCCTAGGCAGTCACCCACGGAGGGGACCCACACCTCGTGGGTCAAGCCATGCCACGTGGGTGAGGGGCTGTAGGTCAAAGTTCAAGGAACCAAGTCCCAGAACCCCAATCACGGTTCACCAGCACGGGACGTGGCTCCAGCAACGGTCCGTAAGTGGTGGGTCGTGGGTGAGGCTTGGAGCTGCTTTTTGGCAGTTAAGTTTAGGGGCATTATGGGGGTTTCTTGTTTTAATTAATATTAAATGACATCATATTATACTAAATTAGAACACCTATATAAGGATTTTATGTCACTAAATTAAGTCATCCAAAATCCCAAAATAAAACCAACTCTTCACCAAATATTCTCTCTTTAGAACTTCAAGGAAGAAGAAGAAGAAGGAAGTTGAGTCTAGGTTTCAAGGAACAAGATTTTCCACTCAATTTTGTTGGATTTCTTAACTAAGGTATGGTATCTCTTCATCCATGGATAGAATTCATCCACAGAGCCCCTTCCAAACCCCTAATTTCAAAGCTAGAAATCCCAGAAGTTAGGGTTTGACTTCAATCTCATGGATTCCTTTCAAATTCATTTTTAATGATTGAATTATGTTGTATTATGGATAAATTGATGATTTTATGTTGAATTCCCCAATAATCCATGAATTCCACTATTTTCCTAATTTGGATTTCATAGTGTGGGTATTGTTGGTGCAAATAGAATATTATAGAATTATGCATGTAGTAATTGAACTACTTGGATTATGATTATATCCATGTCTAGTGTATTAATTCTAGACGTATTGATGGAATATGTTATATGGTCTTTGAAAGGAAAAATATGAGAATTATACATGATTATGAGGTTTATGTATATGCTTTATGAACACTTTGAGAGTAAAGTGATTATGGCTATGAACTTGTTGTGTGTTGTTGAAAGGTTAGTCTCATTCACACACCTATGTTTGAATATGATATGATGTGAATGGTTTTCTCACAATATGATGATTCTAAAGTTGAAAGGCTATTCTCACCTATTGAATCTAGGAGCTATATTATGAATTATATTGGATTGAGTGTCAAGAAATTCTTCCATGAGTATAAACTTAAGTCAACACTGAATATGAATTCTGTGGGAATCAATGCTTAGCACCGAGTGGATATTGATATGAGATAAAAGCCCTAATGATAGTTGAAGCTCGGTTTCTAGGAGAAATCTCTTGGGATGGAAGCCCTCACAATAGTAGAGGTCAGGTTTCTAGTAACAATCCCCTTATCCCATAAACTATGTGCCCTTATAGGTCTTTAGCTAGTTGATCCACCTAAGCTAAGAGTAGGGCTCTATCTTAGGCAAGTAGGAGAACCCCTTTTCGGTGTGAGGTAGACACCGGATTCCATGTTAAGCTCACATGGTATATGTCGGTTAAGGCTTATCCCCACTATAATAGTATGAACAAGAAAATGAATTATGAACTATGGCTACTCTAGAAGCTTTACTTAGCATGGATGGGATTATGGGATCTTATTCATGCATTATACAAGTATGCTTTGAGGGTACTTATGGTATGTTTCTCTTATGTTATGATGATATATATCACTACAAGAAAATGCACTTAAAGCTACAAAATATATTGTAGTTAAATCTGAAATTTTCCGTAGCTAAACGCTTTAGCCATGAAATATTGTTTCGTAGCATTCGTGGCAAGATGTAGGGTGGCTAAAAGTTAGCTACAGACTTTACATGGTATGTGGCTAAGGACTAACACTTATAGCTACTAAAAAAATGTGTTGTAGCTTTAATAGTAAAATAATTCTTACTACGGAAGATATACTTATAGCAAATATGTTTACTCTTTTGCCACAATATATTAAATCTATAGCAATTTTTATATTGTAGCAGACACAAT
>JAJOOS010031843.1:0-12283 GCA_029582725.1 Solanum chiquidenum
TTTATTTTATTATTAATTTTCATTATAAAGAATACGCAAAATTAAAATGGCAAGATGAAAAAATTTAATTTAAAAATACAATACATGATATGATAATTAAAATACAAGATAACAATACAATACATAACATAATAATTTAAATACAAGATAACAATTCAATATAATACATAACATAATAATTTAAATACAAGATAAAATACAATACATAACATAATAATTAATTGATCACAATAATAATTTAGAAATCTGGTAGGTCGTTTCCAGATTTAGAAATTCGGTAGGTCTACAATTGTTCAAACTATTTGTGATCCTCATTCCCAACAAAAGAAATTTTTCGCAATGAAACAAGAATCGTGCCGAAAAGATGTTGAACGTGCATTCGGAGTTTTGCAGTCACGTTTTGCAATTATTGCAGGACCGTCACATTTTTGGAGAAAGGAAGTGCTACATGATATAACGACTACATGTATTATACTGCACAACATGATAATTGAGGATGAACGTGATCGCAATGCACCCATTCAAGATGCCGTAGAGGCTCCAACTCCAACTATAAAAATGGTGGTAGATGAAAATCTCCGATTTGAACAATTTTTAGCTAGACATAGAAAAATTAAGAACAAAAAGGCTCATTTTGAACTCCGTAATGCATTAATAGAGCATTTATGGGAGCAATGTAATAATTTTGAAAATTGAGTGTTTATGTAATTGTATGTCACTTTTATTTGAATTTGTCCCCTAATTTATGTATTATATTATATTTTCTTGCAATTTATGTTATTTAAAAATTTAGAATAAAAAATAATTTTATATCACATTAAAAATTATATAAAATAATTATTTGGGAAAAAAGAAATAAAGGATTTATATTATGAAATAAGAAAATAAGAATGAAATAGAAATAATAATATAATATTGAGGAGAGAGAAAAAGATTCCTTTTTAGAGAGTAAAATAAAGAATTGGGTTGGAGTTGGTTGTCTGAAAAACTAGAGAACTCTATATTTGGAGAGTAAAATAGAGGATTGGGTTGGAGATGCCCTAACACTCCTCCTTGATTTGGATACTGCAAACTCCAATTTTCTGTCTAAGAAGTTCAAATTTGCTGATCAGTAAAGGCTTAGTAAATAGGTCTGCTTGCTAGTTTTCAGACTTGTAGTAGACTAGAGTCACTTCTCCCCTTTGTTGCACTTCTCTTAGGAAATCGAACTTGATGTTGAAATTCTTGATCTTCTTATAAAACATCGAATTACTTGAGATTGCAATAGATTTCTGGTTGTCGACAAGAATGACAGTACTTTCCTTTTGTTCCAAATGTAAATCACACATGATCTTTATAAGTCACAATACTTGGTTTACTGTTGCTGCTAAGAATTAAACTTCTGCAGTGGATTGTGCAACAATTTCCTGTTTCTTAGATGACCATGAGAATAAACAATGGTCAGAGGTACTTCTCATATCATATGTGCATTCAGCCCAATCACTATCTGAGAATCCAACTTACTTGAAGTTTGGACATTTCTCAAGCTTTACACCTTAGTCAAAAGTACCTTCAATATATGTTAATATTATTTTTTGTTGCTCTTAAATGTATTTCTCTTGAACAATGCATAAAAAGAGATAAGAGACTTACAACAAATAGAATATCAGGTCTTGTTGCAGTGAGATACATTAAGCATTCAATCAAGATTCTATAATAACCTTCATCAATTTTGTCGGCTCTATCTTCATTACAAAGCTTTTCTTTTTGATTCATCGGCATGCTCATTGAATTGCATTCCACTATTTGAATTTTTTTCAGAATTTCCTTTGCGTATTTCTTCTGGCAAATGAACAATTCACTTTTTCTTTGCTTGATCTCCATTCGTAGAAACTAGGCAAAAACACCAAGATCTATCATTTCAAAAGCTTGCATCATTTATTCTTTAAATTCGTCAACTAACCTTGTATTATTTCTTGCTATCAAAAGATCATCAAGATAAAGCGACATAATAGAGATATACGTGTCTTTATATTTTACATACAAAGTGGATTCAGATAAGATTTTTTCAAAGCCTAAGCTTAACGAATGATCATCTATCCTAATATACCAAGCTCTTGGTGCTTGATTTAGATATAGAGCCTTTTTAGTAGATTGACTTTGTCTTCATCACCATGTTTCACAAATTCTGATGATTGCTCGACATATATTTCCTCCTCCAGTATGTCATTTAAGAAGGCTGATTTGACATCGAGTTGAAACACCTTTCATTCCATTTGTGTTGCTATTTCTAGTAGCAATCTGATTTTGTCTAATCTTGCAAAAGGAGAAAAAGTGTTAGAGTAATCAACACCATAAATTTTTGTGTACCCTTTAACTACAAGCCTCATCTTGTATTTGTAGATGGAACTATCTGCGTTTAGCTTTGTTCTGAAGACCCATCTCACACCAATGACTTTTCTATCTTCAGGTTTGTTGACTAACACCCAAGTTTTATTTTTCTCAATCATGAATATCTCCTCCTCCATTGCTTTCTTCCATTTTGAGTCTTGAAGAGCTTCTACTAGTCCAGCAGGTTCATTGATGGCGACATCACATTTCTGATAGATATATGACACCAATTTTCTCCCATTTTGACTGGATGATCATCTTCTAGTTCTTACTGCTGGTGTTATGTTTTTTGCTCTTCAGGAGGGCTGATGTTTGCTTCTAGAGAGCGTTTTCCTGAATTCTGAGAATTCTTCTTGTCCCACTGTTCATACTCACTAAAATGAACATCTCTTGTAATTTTCACCTATCGTGTTTGAGGATGATAGACCTTGTAAGCTTTAGAAACTCCAGTGTAACACACAAGGATGCCTATAATTGCCTTCTTGTCAAGTTTGTTACGTTTAACCTGCAGAATATGAACAAACCAGACACAACCAAACACTTTAAGAAAACTTAGTGAATGCTTAAACCAGTACAAAAATTTAAATGGTAGTTTATCCTTCAAAGATTTCGTTGGAAATCCATTCTGTATAAAATTGTATTTGCTACCTCTACCCAAAATATCTTAGGCAGCTCCTTCTCATGCAATATACATCTGGCCATCTCCACTATCCATCTAATTCTTCTTTCATTAACACCATTTTGCTTTGGTGTGTATGGTGTTGTAAGATGATGCATAATGTCAGCCTCCTAACAGAATGAATCAAATTTTAATGAAGTACTCCTTCCCATTATCAGACCTTAAAGCTTGGATCTTACAATTACTTTGATTTTCCACCAATTTCTTGAATTTTCAGAATACAACAACAACTTTTGACTTAGATTTCAAGAAAAAAATCCAATACATTCTTGTAAAATCGTCAATGAAAAGAAATGTTACCTTGTAATGATGGAGTTATTTGAGGCCATGTGATCAGTGTGAACTAGTTGTAGCTTTTGTGAGGCCCTCCAGGTTGATTTAGGAAATGGCTTTCTGTGTTGTCTACCATTGCTTCCCAATCAGGTAGATTCTCCACCATATTCAACTTTTGCATTTTGACAAGTCCTTGATAATGATAGTGCATGAGTCTCTTATGCCATAACTCAGCGACATTTACTTTTGTTGAATACAACATTTGTTCTTCCTCAGATGGATCTAATAAGAATTGTGTTCCTCTCATTTTGACTTTAAACATGAGGGATACTTTATCAAGCAATATTTATCTTCAAAATAAAATCTGAAACCTTTTTCTACTATTGACCAACGCTTAACAAGTTTCAGTCTAAGTTTGGTATATAAAGAATATTTGTTATTATTTTTGTACCTGCTTTTGTCTCAACTTCAATAGTTCTTATTCCTTTTGTTGGAATGTGACCACCATGGCCTATTCTAACATTTTCAACTCGAGTAGGCTTCTATTCTTTGAAGAGTTCTTTATCATGAGTCATGTGACTTGTGTATCCGCTATCAATTGGCCACAACTCTCTTAAAACATTGCTTGAATAATATGGTGCAACAAAGAGTTGATCCTCCTCCTATTCATTAACAACTCAACCATCTACATCCTACTGCTGAGTTTTGTTCTTACAAATGATTGATCCAGGCCCAAACTAATTGCACTTACTGCACTAAGCTTCAAGCCTTCTCCAACACTTGAAAGGTGTGTGTCCAATATTGGCGCAATGCTTACAAGAAGGGTAGTTTCCTTTGAAGCTACATGTTTTGTTTTTGTTATTGCGTTGTAACACCCCAGAAAGTCTTTAAGCTAAACTAGGGCTAAACGCGAGGGTTAAGGTCAAGGAAAAAGGGTCAAGGGCATATCATGCATTGAACTAGACAAAGGAAAACATTGAGGCTGCCTTGATCCACTTGGCGATGGGCAGTACCATTACCCAAATGACTTGGCGATTAGCCAAGTGAGCCACCATTGCCTATTGAGTAGCCACCCACCCCCCCTTGACCTAGCAACTGGAATATTGGGCGTGCTAGGTCGGGGCTCGCCAACCCAGTTGGCGCATCGCCCGAAGACCCTCCCCATCGCCTAGTAGGCTTCCTCCATGAGGGAGCATTCTGGAAAATTTGGCGGACCATGGGTCCACTTGGCGATCTAAAGCGGGCAAGTTGGCAACTTTTAAGTGGGTGTGTCTTACGGGTCTTTGGTTATTTTCCCTAAATTGAAACTACATTGTTTTACTCTTTCCCTAGTAAAGTATATAAGATTTTTAGACTCAAAATTCCCCAAATTAAGTCATTCTCCCAAGAATCCAAAAATTAAAACCTCCAAAGTTCATCTTCTACAAAAACAATTCTCTCTAAAAAACTCAAGGAAGAAGAAGAGTAAAATTGGAGCTAGGGCTTGAAGAAATAAGGTTTTTTCACTCAATTTCTTTGGATAATCATAACTAAGGTATGGTATTCCTTCATCCATAGATAATCTTCATCCATGGAGTCCTTCCAAACTCAATTTCAAAACTAGTGACTTCCCCAAAAGTTAGGGTTTGACTTCAATCTTATGGGTTGTTTCCAAAAACGTTTTTAATGGTTGATTTATGATGGATTATGATTGAATTGATGATTTATTATTGATTTATGATTAATTCCCCCAACAAACCATGAAATCCCCAATTTGGATCCTATGATGTGAATTTTTCATTATAGAAGGATAATATGAGATTATGCTTGTTATAATTGGGTTACTTGAACTATGTTATCATCCATGTCTAAGGTAATAATTCTATATGTCCTAATGGATTATGATTATTATCTAGTTGTTGTTGTGTTGGAATGTTATCCTCATGAATACACTTGTGTATGAATATAATATGACGTGAAAGGTTTGTCACAAGTAGTGATTCTCAGGTTGGAAGATTAGTCTCACCTATTGAATCTATCAGCTTTAGTATGAATTATGTTGGATGAAATTTCAAGACATTTGTGCAAGAATAAGAACTTAAGTCAAGACCTAATATGTAATCTATGGGAATTAATTCCTAGCACCAAGTGGATTTGAATATGAGATGGAAGCTTATACGATAGTTGAGTCCGGCTTTCCAAGTATATCTCATGAGATGGAAACATTCTACCTTAGTTGAGTCTAGGTTTCTAGTAGCAATCTCCCTATCCCATAACTATGTGCCCACATAGGTCTATAGCTAGTGGATCCGCCTAAGCTAAGAGTATGGTTCTACCTTAGGCAAGTAGAACAACCCCTTTCTGGTGTGGGGTAGACACCGGATTCTATGTTAGCTCACATGGTCTATGTCGGTTAAGGCTTATTCCCACTAGCACAATAATATGAACAAGAGTATGAAATATAGACTATAGTTACTTAAGGAGTTTTACTTAGTGTGGGTGGGATTATGGGATCCCATACATGCATTGCAAAAGTAGCCTTTGACGGTATCTATGGTATGTTCCTTTTTATGATTTGATGACCTTTGAGTTGATTATGCTTATGACTTGTATTGTACCTTTATCTTTAAAATGATGCTTTCACTTAGCAAATTGCATACATCCAACTAAAATGTCCTTTTTAGCATGTTTTCAAGGTTTTCATGCATGACTATCATACGTAGTGCATTTTTGTACTAACCCATATTTTCCTACATTTTTTCCAAGTGTAGGGTCCAGTTCTCAGGGTTGTCCCCGTTGTGACTAAAGATTTGAATTGATCTTTCTACTTGCTAGTTGGTGAGTCCTCATGGTTCGAGGACGGATGCTGTCATTTAGTAGTTTCATTCTTGTACTTTCACTTTCGGATTATATTTTTTGGGTTGTGACCCTATTTGATTCATGAATTGTAATACATGTTAAATTGAGACAAGTCTAGAATTCCGCTTTCCTTAATGAAACTTTTGGACTTAAATGTGTTTTTACTCTTTATTGTTCTTTACTTATGTTATGATATGCTAAGTGGCTTACAAGGTTCCTTTTGGGGTTCTATGTGCCATGTTACGTCTAGGGGGTACCTTTGGGTCGTGACATGCGTGCATCACCTATTCTCCATCTATTGGTTAGTACTTTTTTTTCTTATATCATCTATCATCTTGATGCTTGGTAGGTCAGACTCATTCAACGATCCTTGAATCGTTAAAAGTGGAACCAAACAATTTGACGTGATTGAATATGTTAAGAAGTCGATCAGTGTATTCCTTAATGGTTTCACTATCCTCCATTCTTTACAGCTCAAACTCATGTACCAAATTCAGAACTTGCATCCCTCAAATTCTTTCGTATCCTTCATACGCAGTCTTAAGATAATCCCATACCTCTTTTGTCAACTTTAGAGATATGATGTGAGTGAAGACAGTGGATGAAATTTCTGAAAATAAACACGTGTTTGCCTTTGATTTCCTAATTTTCCTTTCCTGGTGATTTTTAATTTGTGTCATCGTGGAATTGTTTCTCAAGGGATAAATGATGTATTCATCTTCTACAGCGCCTCCTAGAGATACAAAGCTTCTAGATATGCCTTCATTCTAACAATCCAGATTTGATAATTTTCTCCACCAAAAGTTGCTGGTGTCATTGAAGAAAAAATTGCTTTTTCGTTCATGGTACCTCCTAGACGTAATCAGAGCAAAAGGTTTAGAATAATTCTAAGATGATGTCTCATAAGCCACGTCTAATAGAGTCTTGTTCATGAGTGTGAAGCGTGCCACATTTATGAATGGGAGGCTATAAGATGTTTAGAAAATTCCACTTCTTTCATTACTCTTAATTCGTGCCATAGAGTTTAACTCTATAAGGTTTTCCTTCTAATCCTTCTCTTGTGTCTTCAGGAAATGAACACACGAAAGGCTAATGCTAGAAGGATGGAAGAGGAGAATGTGAATCAAGAAGATCCTCCCCAAGCTCCTCAAGCTTCGGTTGATCCTTCGGCTATGTCAAATGAGGAGGTTAGGTCGGATTTTCAAATGTTGGCCCGAGCTTTGGCGGCTCAAGCCAATAGAGA
Organism: Solanum chiquidenum; assembly: GCA_029582725.1. Lineage (NCBI taxonomy): Eukaryota > Viridiplantae > Streptophyta > Magnoliopsida > Solanales > Solanaceae > Solanum > Solanum chiquidenum. The sequence goes on from JAJOOS010031843.1 coordinate 7,404, forward strand.
TGTAGTATCTCCGGTCAATCCTAATGTGAACTCTGCTGCTTCTAGGGTTAGAGATTTTGCTAGAATGAACTCTCCCGAGTTTCATGGCTCCAAAGTGGGAGAGGGTCCTTAAGAATTTGTGGAAGAGGTTTATAAGAAACTTGACATTATGGGGGTGACTTCGGTAGAGAAAGCGGAGCTAGCCGCTTACCAATTAAAGAGTGTTGCTCAAGTATGGTATGTTCAATGGAAGAACCATAGGACGGTAGGAGCAGGCCCGGTTGAGTGGGAAACATTCAAATTGACATTTCTTGGTAGATTCTTTCCCGAGAGTTGAGGGAATCTAAGGTGGAGGAATTCATTAACCTTCGTCAAGGAGGTATAAGCGTGAAAGAGCATTCCTTAAAATTTACTCAATTATCCAAGTATGCTTAATCTTTGGTGTCGGATTCGAGGGAAGAGATGAGTAGGTTTCTAACGGGTGTGTCATACCCCAACCCAAGGTGAGGCAGATAAGTACCATATGAACACATGCTTTACAAGTGACCTATGATAAGAAAGTGAACTACTATGTAGATAAATTTACTAATAAGAAGCTATATGTACAACACATGTCGACTAGCTAAACTGATACATGTGACAAGTAAAACTATGAATACAGATGATAGTTTTACAATATCTACAAAGCCTCTACTGGAATCCATGATTGTACCACTATGAAAATATGCATAGTAAAGACTCAGAAAAACCCTGAATCAACCTAGAGCTCACCAACAACCACTGAGTATCATGTGCTTCTATTAGGGGTATTCACTAGTTGAGTGCATGTACCAACAACATGAAATGCAGCATCCCAAATGAGGGACGTCAGTACGAAAGAATGTACTGAATATGTAAGGCATAATACAACCATATGTAAAATGAGAGCTCATGTGAAACCAAATACAAATAGGTAAGGATTTGAGACCATATTTGCTTATACTTATGGAATCCTGTATGTTACATTGTTTTCTTTACTTTTTTGTGCGTTATATTATTTATAAGACATATGATACAAATGAACAGTTGTTCAGTGGTAGAAGAGGATGGCCCATGCTAGGAATTTTAAGCCCTGGGATGTTGTCCTAATATTTCCAAAAATTGGGATCGACCCATGCTAGGCTTTCGCCCCTGAGCTGCCACCCTTCTATACCTATTGGGATCGACCCATGCTAGGCATTTGCCCCTGGGCTGCCACCCATAATTATACAAATAGCTTCACTTAGATTCTTTAATTTTGAGATTGTTGTTTTGATGTTCATAACTCTTTTGAGATGGTTCTTTTGATGATCATAACTCTTTTGAGATTGTTGTTTTGGTGGTCATATCATTGTTGAGATTTGGAACAATAGACCAGTAGTAGAAGACATATGAATATGGACTTACGATAATAGCAATGACATGGGAAGCAAATGTGACACAAACATAATACTTATAAGCTTATATGACTCAGTAAGCATTTTGACATCTCAAATTGAAGCACATATCAAGTGAAGACATTTAACACTCAGCCAAGATATTTGAACTCTATATGATAGACAAATACTCACTAACTAATATCAAATACAAGGTATACATGAATGTGGAACCAAGGGAGAACGTGGGCAGATTCAACTTAAGGACGGATACATATTCAGAGTAAGTACATATAAAATGTACAATAGAGCAAGTAGGAACTTGTGAGGTAACATTGTAGTCTAACACAATGGGAGTAATAACCAATAAAGGGAACATATGAACATGTGTAAATATGACATATATGATGGAATAGACAATTGAAGCAAGTTGGCAAGATATGGGCAGATTGTATATCCAACATATAACATATGTACCATGTGTAATCTAGGATCATTTTAATTTATATAAGGGGAATACATGCCAAGGGTTCTTTGACGATGAAACAAGTTTAAACCTTGCATGCTAATACTTGATAGAGTAAGCACGTACATTTTACTAAAAAACTCATATTAGAGTACTCACTTTAATGCTCTAGGGAGTAGGAACTGCAACTATGGATCAGTCACTACCAAGGGAACTTAGAAAGCTTACTTTATAATACAAGTGTTGGATTCATGCCAAAGAAATAGGAAATCGAATAGCCTTACATACCTTACTTTCTGACCAATACAACTATCACATTTCAGCCTCCCTTTGGGGTGTTTATCTACAATATAATTCATGATTGAACTAATGTTAGCAGCTAATCACATTACGGGCCTAGTAAAACAATAGCTAAACACCTGACGGACAGTAGGCCCATACAATCCTTACACAAATAGTAAATCACCACACCCTTCTTCTATTCATTAATACAACTTCGTACATACTTTGCCAAGATACCCAATCTGCCCCCAACAATAATATACATAAGGCAACCACTATCTATCCCCAAAAATCCCTCAACATAATAGGAGAATATTGAACTCAAGGATTCATCACCATCCATGAGTTATTGACAAATATATACAAAATTCTCCACCCCAAACCTGTATTTAAAGAGGAAATAAAATGGGCAGTAGCCTTACCTTAATTTCTGGAAATTCATCCTCTAAACTTGTACTTCAAGAACTTAAACTCTCCTTCAAACTTTTACTTGAAAAGGGGGACAATATTCAAGAACCCTAAGGTGTTTTAGGGCTGCTGTGTTAAGCCAAAAAAGACAAAGAGAGAAACTTAATAAATTTGAAATTTTGCAAGTTAACAATGAAACAAACGATCTGATCTTTATCCCTTAAAAAAGAAGGTGTGTTGGCCGACTTTCTTGGCCAATTTTGGGCCATATATAGTCAAGTAGGTGACCCACCTACTTGGACTTTCCACTTCGACCTTTTTGGAATTAAAAATATTGGGCCTTGGCTGTCCATTTTCCCATTAATCTTCTAATCAGCTTGGGCCAGATTAATGCAAGTAGGTGGTAGTGTACTTGGCCCAATAACATGGTCAAAAGAGTCTTAGTAGGTGATGTACCTACTTGGTCCTTTGTGCTGGTCAATAAGTCAAAGTAGGTGATGCAATTACTTGTCACCTACTATCTTAGTTAAGTCAAGCAAGCACCTCAATATTTTATTCCATTTATAGACCTTAATACCTTCAACTTAACTTAAAACTTATATACACTATGTCATTTTAAACTTTAGACTCAAATACCAACTTATGATCTCAAGTTTAAATACTTCCATCGACGTCAACTTAATCGGGTCGCATCAAAATCTACAGACAGTTCACTTTAAACCTATTCTATTGTCACTAGTCGCATAGGAAACCGAGTCCATAACTATACCGCAAGGTAAATTATAAGCGCCATATAAATAGAACTAGTACATATAGAATACGGGGTGTTACAAGGTGTGTCCGACTTGGTTGAAGAAGAATGTCGTACGGCGATGCTCCATGATAATATGGATATCTCAAGGATCATGGTATATGCTCAACAAATTGAGGAGTCAAAACTCAAGAAGAGGAATAGAGAGGTAATGAGAGAAAGAACTAGTGAGGGGAACTTTTCTAATGCTAAGTCCGATGGACAAGGTCGGCCAAGTTTTAAACAAAGGTTCTCCAACCAAGGCTCCTCTAATGCTACTCCAAGGGTCAACAAGGATAGGGATTTCAACCCTAAACCTCAATGGGGTAATAGCGGTGGTTCTTATGTTGCTAGGCTTAATTATGCAAAATGTGGGAGAAAGCATGATGGAAAGTGTCTTTTTGGTACCGATGGGTGTTTTAGTTGTGGGAAGGTTTGCCACAAGATGAGAGATTGTCCAATGCTCAAGACTAAGGGAGGGGAAGATAAACAAGCTCCTCCAAGCGGTTCTTACTCCAATGCTCAAAAGCAAAACCGCTTTAATGCTCTTGAACATCGAGGTAACCAAGAGAGCTCCCCGGATGTGGTGACGGGTATGTTACAAGCCTTTTCTATATGTATATGCCTTGTTAGATCCCAATGCTACCTTGTCCTTTGTGACACCCTTTGTGGCTATTAAGTTTGAAATACTCCCAGAAGTATTAGTAGAACCTTTTTCGGTCTCTACCCCGGTTGGTGACTCGGTAGTAGCTAAGAGGGTTTATAGAAGTTGTCCCATTTACTTATCTCATAGAGTTACTTTCATGGATTTAGTGGAGTTAGACATGTTAGACTTTGATGTAATTTTTGGCATGGATTGGTTGCATGCATGTTATGCCTCTATCGATTGTAGGACTCGGGTGGTTAGGTTCCAATTTCCAAATGAGCCTATTTTAGAATGGAAGGGGGGAAATTCTACGCCTAGAGGTCAATTTGTGTCCTACCTCAAAGCTAGGAAGATGATCTCAAAAGGGTGTATTTACCATATTGTTAGGGTGAGGGATATTGAATCTGAAACCCCTTCTCTAGAGTCGGTTCTGGTAGTTAATGAGTTTCTAGAAATTTTTCCCGATGATTTTCTCGGTATACCTCCCGAGTGGGAAATAGATTTTGGTATTGACCTTCTCCTGGATACACAACCTATCTTCATTTCTCCCTATACAATGGCTCCGGTGAAGTTAAAGGAGTTGAAAGATCAACTAAAAGATTTGCTAGGGAAGGGTTTTATTCAACCAAGTATCTCTCCATGGGGTGCTCCGGTGTTGTTTGTTCAGAAAAAGGATGGGTTTCTTAGGATGTGCATTTGTCACGACCCGAGAGTACCCCTAGTCGTAACATGGCGTATTCGACCCCGAAGGGGTCTTATACAAGCCACATAGTCATTCATTACATTCAATAATGAAAATAGTGCGGAATAAAAAACGTATTTACATCCACACATTCAAACTTCATTAAAACAACTTTAAAACACACAGCGGAAGTCTAAGTCTCACATGGCCATCTTAGACACAAATACAAAACA
>JAJOOS010031929.1:0-12543 GCA_029582725.1 Solanum chiquidenum
ATTTTTATGCCAAAACTAGCCCTGTGAAGGTTATTTATTCCCCTTCTTACATCTTAAATAATTAAATTAATATTTAAAAAAATATTTATAGTTAATAGTAAGAAAAAATTAATTTTTTTAATAATAAATCATTTTTTGATTTTTTCAATTGAACAAGTAAAATTTGTCATTTATTTTTAGTATAATAAACAAGTAAAACTGGTCATCTATTTTTAAATATGCAATGGACAAGTGAAATGAATAATTCAAAAAATTTAGTAAACAATCTTAATATATCAATTGATTGACTATTTGAAGTTTCATCTAATTCTGAGTATTTTTATCATCCAATCTTCTCCACACACCCCCTACCCCCTACCCCTGGTCTCTCAGATGTAGAGGCGGAGCCAAGATAAAAAGTTTGAAGGTTCTAAATTTCCTTTAGAACCGTCAATCAATTTTGTTAGAGATTCACAAATTAATATACATATTAATATATATATATATATATAATTTTAATATAAATACAAAATTTACAAAAAAAAATTAATAAATACATCTGAATCTACGAACTCCTATCTAACTCCGCCTCTATGTTAGGTATCAATTTTTGAAGTTACGAAAAAATGTGTTTTAGTAGTTTGCGCAAAAACCCATGAAGTGATTAATGATTTAATGTCAATAAAAGTGGAAAATCAAAAGAAGACAGAAGAAAGTGAGGCGAAGAAGCTGAATAAGATAAACGGGACACGTGTTTAGCCTTTGAAAATAAAGGGACGCGTTATTTATTGTGCTTCCACAACTACAACCTTTTTATGCTCCTTCCACTAAATTCACGCTTACTAAAAAGTTTTTTTAAAAAAAAAAAGAACTACGCTTACTAAAAAGTTTTTTTTTAAAAAAAAAGAACTACGCTTACTAAAAAGTTATTATCAATTAAATAATATATTTTAGGGAAAAGGGTAAAAAATGACCTTAAACTATGTGAGAGGAATAAAAATGCCCTTCGTTTATAGTTTGGCTCAAAAATTCCCTTACCGTTAATATTTTTGTTCAAAAATGCCCTCCGTTTGGATTTTGGTCCAAAAATGCTTTTACCGTCAATATTTAGTCCAAAATGCCTTTATTGTTATTTAATGGGTCAAAATGCTCATTTCCAAATTAATATATTATTAATTTCTTTTTAATACATTCTTTTTCTAATATTTTTTTTAAAAAAAATAGCAAATATTTATCTTACTTCAATTCAGAAAAAAATAAAAAGTAAAGTAAAAATAAATCTTATTTTATTATCATTATTTTTATCGTTATATAAATATAAATTCATGATGGATATACTATGATCTTATATATATGACATATATTATTTGTCGAAAGGGTACATGAAGTTATTCTATTTTAATTGATAAAATGGGATTAAGAAGAAAAAAATATTTCCTACATTTTATTTGTTAAAATGATATTAGAAGAAAGAAAACAAGAATAGTGTTCTTTAATAATATTTTAATTAGGAAGAAGATGTGTTTAAAAAGAAAAAATATAATATATTTATTCTGAAAAGGGCATTTTTGACCCATTTTGTAACTATAGGGGCATTTTTGATCCATTTTATAACTATAGGGGCATTTCTAAACTAAAGTATTGACTGCAAGGGCATTTTTGAGCCAAAGTATTGACGGTAAGGGCATTTTTGAGCCAAACTATAAACGGAGGGTATTTTTGTTCCTTTCATATAGTTTAAGGGCATTTTTTACCCTTTTTCCTATATTTTATTCCATTCCATATGAACCCGTTGTGACCAATGATGGAAAAAACTTATCTGCATCGGGTGTTTACACTAAGCTAATACAACTTTTATTATTATGTGATTTAATGAAGTAAAATAAACTATAAATGTAAACACATGACATGCATATATTGACTTTGTGTAAACACCCGATATTGATAAGTTTTATCCGCCAATGATTAATGAAATAATTCAAACGAAGCTAATTGTAAAATCAAATTACTTTGTCACCAAGGTGGTGGTAATAAAGTGAGGAATGTTTAAGGTAAAATTATGCAAAATAGCAAATATTTAGCTTATATTAGGTACTATAGTTATAGTTTAAATTGTAATTCACGATTACAGTTTCTTCAATATATGTTATTTGCCTGATTTTTATAAATTCAAAATTTATATAATTTGGTTCATAATTATATAAATTGAGAATTTTGTATGCTTACCTAGATACTTGTGTACGATTTATGAAAGATACATAATAAATTATCTTATTTGTATATTGACAAGTGAAATATACAAGCACAGTTCTAAAAAATTCCTAAGATATTTATCATATTTATATATTCGCAAACGAAATATACAAACAGACGAAATATATAAATTGTAGCCTCCATAGCAAATAAAATTATAGCTATAAATCCCATCTATTAAAATTATAGTTATAAAACATTATTATATCTATTATATTTGCTATTTCTAAATTTTTCTCGAATATTTAATTTAATTTCTTGGGGGCTGGAATTGGTAGACTTTTGATGGTAGTGGAATTCGTTTGACTAACTAGGTTCTATACCTATTAAAAAGGAATTTTTATAATATAGTATAGAAAAAGAAAATACAAGTCAATTGTAGATGCTCAAGGTGGAGTATTCAATTGGAAGTCATCTTAACTCGAAATGCTTTCCTATTAATCAATATACTTTAAATTGGAATTTGGATGATAAATAAGTTATCATTTTTATTATGTGGAGTATCGATTAATACTTATTATAGAAAAATCTATTTACATCATATGATTGTCTAAATATGTTTTCACTATCAATACTATATAACTTAAATTTTAATTAAAAATATTATTATAAGAAATGTCTAATTAAAGTACAACGTGCTTAGGACACCACACTAGACCAAAAGCAGCCCTATTACTTGATTCTGTTTAACCTTTTTAACGCTCTGCCACATAATTTCTCAAAACTCAATGGAAGAAATATTGCTAGAAATACTTACTTCCTCAATTTCAATTTATTTATTCTATTTTTATTTGACAAAAAGTTAAGAAGATAAAAATAAAATTGAATCTTTTCATTATGAACTAAAAATGTGTTAAATATATTAAAATATCTTGGAATTTAATTTATGAACTTAACCATATTATATAGAAAATTGGAATTAAAAAATTATCCCAAAAATTGAATTTTTTTAAATGGCTAAAAAGGAAAATAAAACAAATAAATTGACTCAGAGGGTGTGTGTATATATATATATACACACATACTATCTCTATTCCAACATATAAACACTTTTTTTATAATTCTAAACGAGTGACATATTTTTATATTTAGTAATAATCAAACTTTAAAATATCTATTTTATTTTTAATGAAATAAACTATAATCACATAAATATTTATGACTTATTTTAGACAGTCAATCACCTTTACAAAAATTGAGACAAGGGAGAACTGACTAAATTAATTTCAACTACTATTCATTTGTTTTTTTCCATGTTAATTACTTCCTCCCAATCAATTTGTTTGTCTTGCTATTCTTTTTAGTTTGTTACAAAATGAATACTCCATATCTTTTCTTTTTGACAATTTGTTGATTTCAACTTCAACCTGTCATGTGTAAAATTACAAATTAAATGACATTTTGGTATGTTCTACATATTTTAGTTTAAGACAATATTCAAAAAAAAAATTACTTTCTTAAATTTTATGTCAAATCATAATAGATAAAAAAAAAAAATTGAAACGAAAGGAGTAATTACTTTATAATATTTAAAATAGTATTGAACGCGGTGAGGTATGGTAGCTATAAATATATATGCCATTCTCCAAAATTAAGACAAGTGACATATATAGGATTAGGAGTAGTCAATTTTATTTTGTGCTCTCTTTATTATTTCACTACAATTAGTATTTGAATATATGGGTGCACCATGTGCTTCATGTAAGCTGCTGAGACGCCGTTGCGCCAAGGACTGCATATTTTCTCCTTACTTCCCTTGTGATGATCCTCACAAATTTGCCATTGTTCATAAGGTCTTTGGCGCCAGCAACATCAGCAAAATGTTACAGGTACGTCCATAATAACGATGATTCTTGTTAAATCACCTAATTCTGCTAACTCAAAGGAAAGAGGATTGTCCAAGTTTTATTATACATCTCATTAACCATCAATGTGAGATTTTTTTCAATCTTTAACACCCACCTCACGCCCAGTGTGTAGCATCTGCTGCGTGGGCAGGATTTTGAATTTTTTTTAGGCCCCAATATTAGGTGAGATGGGTCCTGCTCTGATACTTGTAATAGACTAAATTTGGTCCGACTCTTGTTAACAATGAGGTTGAAGAGAATGGTTAAGATAAGTGTCAGAAAATTGAGGGTGCACAAGTTAGAGGGGTTGTTTATGTATTTGGTTTATCTTAATTAAATTGCAACATACGCTAGCTGTAGTGTGTTGAGAATATAATTAGATCATAAAAGTGCATGCGCTCTCGCTTGAAAATATAATTAACTGTGATTCTGTCAGGAGGTTCCGGTGAATGAAAGAACGGATGCAGTGAGCAGTTTAGTGTATGAAGCAAATGCAAGGATGAGAGATCCTGTATATGGGTGTGTAGGTGCAATATCCTACTTGCAGAACCAGGTCACACAGTTGCAAATGCAGCTAGCAATGGCTCAAGCTGAAATACTTTGCATCCAAATGCAATCTGAGCCACCACAAGCAGCAACAGCAACTTTGCCCATTACACCAGATGATCAATTAGTAGCAAATGATCATGACATTGACAAGTCCTTTTTTTTCTCAGATCAGTACCTCAACTTTGACTCTACCTCCCATAAATGTTGTAATTCTCAAGATGGACTCTTTCTTTGGAGATAATCTCACTTTTAGTATCCTCATCACTTAGAATTAGTGTTGATGAAAATACACATACTATAGTTGAAAGGAATAAATAAATATTCATGTTGAGGCATGAATGAATATCTCTTCTTTTTTTCCAAGCAGAATAAAGCTTTTCGATTCATGACCAGTATATATAAATCTTGACTTGTTAAAGATACAATACAACACGACCCAACAATGTCGTATAGTTCAAATAATTTACAATTAAATTGAATAGTCCAAAGTTTTATACAGTAAATTAGTTAAAGACTTATAGTAGCATCTTTCTTTACTTGTCTCAACTCTCTCATTCACTACAGTCTACACTAACATCAAAATATAAACACAATATAATACTTCTCATCATCCTTTCTTTTTCCATCTATTACAACACAAAGAAAAAACCACCTTCATATAGATGTAAAATTTCTTCTACAAGTAAACGTCAAGAAAGTAATTAAGTCGATAGTTATTTGAGGCGTAGTTAAGCAATTAGTAGGAGAACGTAATTAAGGAGAACATGTTATTGTGATTACATAAGTTTAAAAAAATAACACTACTTTATGCCTACTTAATACTATGCAGCTTAATATTTTAATTTTATTATTAAAATGCACTTATACATCAACGTTTAATATATTTACCTCCATTATAATATTGTACTTTTGTCATTTTTTCCCTCTTGTTTTGTCATGAGGAATAGTATTAGAGAATGGAGAGTTTTGTTATGTTTCTACTACTACTCATGTGAGGCGATAGTATGAACAAGATAATGTACTATTATAGTTGAGTTAATTAAAAAATAGATTTAATTTGTCTGTTGAGTACTTGATAACTAAGTCAACCTAGCATGTGGGAGGTGCAAAATACTATAAACTATAGTATATAATATAGTTTATATATATTTAAGATAAACAGCTATTCCTAAGCATTATTCTTATTACTATGTCAGATTTGATTATTCAACCAATTGTGCAAGGGGCAAGGGGCGGTGCCCATACATGAGAGACGATGCAAGAGATAAAAATGGGACACTCCTCAGCAACATCAACAAATTAAAATAATTTCCCATACACATATAGTTGTTGTTTTTTCTATTATTATTATTATTATTATTATTATTATTATAGAAGTTTGATGTTTATACCAACAAGCACATAAAAGCAAGCACAATTAACCTCCTGTTTGACTCTCGGATTGTCAGAAACAATAATAATATACCCAATGAAATCCTACATATGAGGTCTGGAGAAGGTAGTATACTCCTACCTCGTGGAAGTTAGGAGACAATTTCTGGAGGAAAAAAATAAATAAAAAGAACATGAACACTAAAAGCCTCTCCCCGATACATAGTAATTTTGGAAGAACTTGATTTGGTTACTATTTTTCCTCATTGCTTTAAAATACTACTTAGTCCATCCCAATTTATGCGACACCTTTTAAATTTCGAGATTCAAACAAATATATTTTTTACTCGTTAATTCACAAGGGAGGGATCGTGGAAACGCCAACCTAACGACGAATTCAAACTTATCTATGACAGTGAAATTTTAATATTAATTAATTAAGGTCTATTTGACAGCCTCATTAATTATTATGTGGTGAATCAGGTTATTGGTTAAGGTGGACAACTGATGTATAAATTAGAAAGAAAAAAAAAGAGTTCTAATTAATTAGCTTTGTTTTGTATTATATGGAAGCATGCATGTCCCACACCAAGGTCAAACTTTTTTTTGTTTCTACAATCACTATCAAATCCTCCTTTTGTATAATTTTTATTTATGTTATCATGCTTTTAAGGCCACTTTGAGTTGGGTAGTTTTTGTACCGGATGAAATCTTTTCTACAGCAGCAAAAATAGTGGTATCATACACATATGCATGATTCAAGTTGTCACTCCATTTGGACATCCCAAAGCTCTTAAACTCATTATTATGAAATAAATAATGTAATACTTTGGATGATACTTTTGTAGTTTGATTGAATAACGTAGGAAGATAGGGGATCTCTTTGGTTTACTACTCTAGTAGAATCAAGAATGGAAGAAACCATGAATCTGGCCATTAATAAGAATAGAATACCAATTGTTAGCCACAATTCTCCAAATCATATCAATAGCCCCTTCATCAAAGCTCATACGATTTAACACACTTATTAAGAAGCTAAGCTTTAATTCACTCTATCATAAGCTTTAATTATGTCTAATTTAATAAAAATATTAGCATATTTTCTTCTCTTTCTGATATCTGTAATGACTTCACAAATCCTGACTGATTCTAGGAAATCAGTTTAGGTAATAAGTGTTCGCAACAAATTTCCGTAGTGCTGAAAATTAACTGCAAACAAAATAAATGAAAGAAAAATGTGATTTTTATTAATGAATCTTGTGAGTACAATTATATTGTTCTCTTGAGTTTTCTCTCCTTTACTTCTCCGTGATTTGAGGGCCTTCAATAGCGTATTTCTCGAATGTAGGATGATCTAGACCTCCTAGAGATTTATTTGATCTCCGGAAACGTCTGGAAGCACTTCATCATTTCAAGTAGATCTCCAGGAAGAACTTTGTTGACCACTCCTTTGAAGAACTATGTAGTTGATGATGTAACTTTCTCCAAGTAGAAGAGTTTTCTTCGAATCCCTAGAATGTCATGCACATCCCCTATTTATAGTTGTAGAGGAAAGGTTGCTTATGATTGGTCAAAGGATATTATTTTGACACTTGACAGATTGTAATTAGTTCTTGCATAATTTGACTGGGACTATCACCTCATTTGGACACGTGGTGTCACCTTGTTGGTCTTGAATACCTAGTCACTGTGACATGTGGCGTCACTTTGTTGGTCTTGGATGTCTAGTCATTGTGACAAGTGTCATGAATTTGGGCTTCAAGGTGAAATGAATCTTAGACTTGAATTTAATAAAAATGGATTATTTATTTGTGAAGTTCAAATTAATCGTTCAATCTAAATAAACATGGATTTAATCCAAATTTCGTATAAATTAAATTCAATAAACTTTATGTGTCTACGATAAGATTTCCAACTATAAATATATACTAATCAATTGAAGTGAAATCTTACTTAGACCATCACAAGTTTAAATTCAAATTTAAATATTACAAATTTTAAGTATTAATTACATACGGATGGATACTACTAATGTAAATTTCTGTATAGATTATTGTTACCATGATATATCCTTCAACTTTTAGAGAAAAATCTCTCATAAAATTCCTTACAAGTTGAAAATCAGATAGTGGCAACTAAAAACAGGTATACAAGAATGAATACTTGAATAGTGAGGGAATAAACGCAAGAGCGGATCTATGTGTATGAGTGGGAGTGCCACGACACTCAATGACCTTGGTTATATATATATGCGCGTGCGTGTATATGTATAAAAAATTCATTATATATTACACTTGCCACCCACTAAACAAATGATGAATGGAGCAATTGGCAAAAGACTTAATGATGAATGTGAGCGTCTAGGGTTTGAATCCGAATTCCCTTAGACAACACAAACGTTTTCTAAGTTTCGTTTGTGAGGGCTTTCAACTCTTCCTCTTTTTTCTTTCTTTCTTTTTTGTCTTTTCATTAATGTGCAAGAGCTTCTACTTTTTTTCTCCATTAGTTCTTCTTTATTTGTTATTACTTATTTATCTAACTAGTTTCTGGGGACACGTGCTCCATGTTAGTTAGTACAATTTTTTTAAATGATATAGATGATGCTAAAGCATGTAAGTAATAAGTGACTGAATTTAGGAAAGGGTAATTGTTTGTAGCTATACACAATCTATTGAATTGGTATAACATTTTTCTTATGTAGTTTTCATATATCTTGTACTCAGTGTAACACTTTCCTTATTTTTTTAATATTTCAATGACATATATAGTTTATAGGTAAACATAAGTAACGTTGATTATGTTTGTAAATGTTTCTATCTTAAAGTTTGTGTCTTATTTTAAGAAAAAACTATTGTCTCCTCCTTCTATCCACATAAATATCAAGATGTTGTTTCCGAATAAAAATTGTATTTCATAATGTAGAAATATTGATTAATATATGTCTTTTTTAAGGTGGATAATGTATTGTTGTTAATTTCACAGGGTACACTTGAAAAGGTCATATTTATTTGTAATTGATAATTGCATGTACAACTTTCTTTGTCTGATTCCAAGATTATGAATCCTTCATATGTAAATTTTATATGAGAATATTAACTAAATTATTTAAATATAATAGTATTACGAAATATAACATAATCAATTCATATTCACAAACAAGCTAGAAGTTAATACAAATGATTGAATAATCCAACTGATTTGGCAACATCACAGGTGCAGCTACCTAAAGTGGTGCAATTTTCTAAAGACAATGACACAATCCTTGTTTATGATTATGCATATGCTATGTATATATGTCCAAAGCCCAATTTGAGATTACTGTTGCCAAACAGGTAAGTTCAGATCATGTTGCTTGGTCAACATTAAACTTTACTCTGTTTTCTAGTGAAAGCTTCTTCTATCATTTGGTCAAACCATGTAGCATGTAACAACATAGTATAGATGACAAAACTCATAATGTGTGTATATAAGTTTGTTAGCATTTACTTATCGGCTACAACGATCCATCTACTTTCATTACTCTTTTTAATCCCATTACAACCATACCTCAATTACATGCTTCTTAGAGTCTGCATATGCATTCTCACTATTCATTTCGCTCTATTTGGACCCATTTCATTCTAGTATTTACTACTAATTTATGAATCTCAAACAATACAAGTTCTCTAGATTTCCTAGTGAGACACATCTTAACAAAATAAAAAGATTTATAGTGAATTGGTTTAATGTATGTTTACTTTCTTCATGACTAAGCATAATTCCAATGATATGACAATCATATCTATTATATATATATATAAGAGTTAACAATTGCAAGATAAGATCTGAAGCAAAGAAAAATAAATAAAAATTAGTAATTAGCAAACACAAAGGCAAAGCAAATACAAGAGAAAACTATAAAAAAGATTAGAAGTAAAAAATGATAATTAATTTACAATATATATATATAGAAAATGAAAATAACTATTCATATTCCAAAACTGAAGAGAATCTCGGAAAACTAACTAAATGCTTTGAAAACAGAAAATAATATACAGATAAGATAGCTAAAGTTGTATGGTTGCTGGAAAATGGGATTGAGTCATTGAAGAGACATAACTCATAATTGAGTCATTGAAGAGACATAACTCATAATTGATAAATAAAAAATTAACTTTTGAGTTGGATTAATAATTGATTAATATATATAATTTATAATATTTTATATAGTGTAGGGATATAATGGTAATCCAACTTTGCACTTTGAAACTTCTCACTTTTAGTAATATATGATTAACTACTTTTTGCTTGACTTAGATTTTGATTTTTCTTATTCATTCTCTCTTTAACCTTTAATTGATAAGAGTGTTGTGTGTATTCTATTTTAATTAGAAACCAATATTGAATTTTGAACGTTTCATAAATGTTAATAAAAATATATTTAGATAGTATTTTTTTTTAAAAAAAAAAAGTCTTAAAAAATGATGAATATTATTATGTTAAAGCTTTTAAATTTAATTTCGATTTATCACATCACACTAAGTGTAGATAATTGTATTGAAGCAATAATTTTTTAAATTTTTCTCAACTATATGGTATAAGATGATTTATACAAATTCAATTTTTTAACGTGAAAAATCTCTTATTTTCTTAAAGTTATAGAGAATAAGGTCCCATATTCCTAGAAAAAAAACTACTTGGGTGAATATCTTTATTGTTAGAATATCTAAAAGAAAAACATTACCGAATATGCATATTTGATCAATTTGTTTATAAAAATAGAAAAAACTAAATAACCCGAATTATAATCTAAACTTGAAGAAACTGATTCATTTATCCTATTTAGACAATGATACCCACAACCTTCGAATACTTAATCCACCTCTAAATAAATGTATATATATAAGATATTTTCTAAAACGGAAGTGATTATTAGAATTAATGTTATTCTCTCGAATATATATGGGTATCATTCCGTGACTCATTAGTATCTTAATCATGAATACATACATGATATATGTATCCTGTCTATTACATTGACTAGTCTAGATCATCAAAGTTTTAAAGACTACTTTTATAAGACTCCAAAACATGCATCACCATCACTCTAATTAATTAATACATGAAATTCTGAGGTGGGGTTAGATGAAATTAAAGAGTAAGAAGAAAGAGTCAAATAAGTTGACTGTAAAAGGCCAAGAGGATCCATTACAAAGTTGTATAAACATGTATACAAGTTACAACAATGACAAGTCCAATAATAATTTTGGAGACAAAAGAAGATATGTGGTAGCCATTTTCTTTTTTTCTTTTGTTTTCGAGGGCTCGAGGCCAATAATGCTTCCAAATGAAGGTTGCAAGTATTGCTTTTCAACTTTTGTTCCCCTTTTGGCTTTTCATTTCCTTTCATGCTCTTCTTTGTTTTGTCCTTGTTAATCTTAACAATTTTTAGAATCTCTAAATAAAAGTTAGTGTAGGAATTGAAAATTTTTGGGTCTATGTAAGACGTGTTTAATTCTAGTTGGGAATCTACAAAGCTCTATTCGATTTCAGTTAGAATTTTTGGAGGTTACTTTATCCTAAATTCTAGTCCCACAAATTCATGAAATATTCACAAAGATCAATGGAGATCAAATAACGGCCTTTATGGAGAAATCTTAAGAGATCTTAGAAAAGAAAAATCAAGAAATAAACAGATTTGTATCCAAAATGTTTATCAATAAAATTATGTTTCTTTATTTTATTTTAGGGAAAATACATAAAAACTCCCCTGAACTTGGCATGAAAACTTACTTTAGTACTTAAACTTTACGGGTAATTATTTACCCCCCTAATCTATTTTCAAGTGAATTTATAAATATCACCCTAAAATTATAATACCAGTCTCACAATGGCAAGTGCATTTCACACGCGCCACCTCATTGATATGTCAGCGCCACATCATTGCCACATCAGTGCCACGTAGAACATTATTTAATTTTTACTTTTTTAATTCATTTTTTTGTTTCTTTTTATTTATTCATAATTTTAGAAAGCAAAAAAAAATTCAAAAAATAAGATCCATGTTCCTCAATTCAATCACGATTGCAATTGAACAAATTCGATCACAATTGAAAGATTGATCCAAAATGTCAAAATCATTCTCACAAAAACACATTCAATTTTTAAGACAATAAATAATGACTGAAAATTTAATTTGAAATGAAGAAATTATAATTTTTCCATTAAAAAGAGCTTCAAGTTCATCACATTCAAACACTACCATAAATAATAATTTTGAAGCAAGAACAAATTGTTGGTTTTTCTATTTTTCCCCTATTCATCACACCCTTTTACGGATTCAAAAGAAATGGAGGTGGGGTGGGGGCAGTTCGTCGAAGAAGAAGAAGAAGATGGAAAGTTCACTGAAGAAGAAGAAGATGGAAAAGAAGCAGGAGGAGGGCCATGTAGTGGTGGTGAGGCGGCATATTTGAAGAGAAAGAAAGAGGGTGAGGCTTCTAAGAGGAGAAATAGGGTCGAGATGGGGGTTTCGAAGAAGGAGAAATTAAAGAAATGGGGGGTTCGA
>JAJOOS010032026.1:0-28510 GCA_029582725.1 Solanum chiquidenum
AGGTAATTAATGAGAAAAGAATTATCAACATAGATTTAGTGTGATACTATCTAATAGGCTAGTGTCGATTGGTGCGAAGTAATAACTAAGCCAAACATTGATGTGATGTCTAATATGAGGTAAAGGTAAGGGTTAGTAAATTATACACACGTAGCCAGACCAAGGTGCGGGGTGAAATTCTCTAGATGTTGGACCAAGGATTTAAAGATACCTAACTTATCACTTTGCATGTAGTAGTACACTAGGAAAGGATTGTTATTACTAGGATTTCTGCGTTATGAGCTTGTGGGGAACACATATACCCTAGTTAATTCTCTCATCTTGATAACAACAAAAATTGACTTTTGTTTACTGATTACTTACTGAATTCTTACAATTTGTTTCACAAATCCCCCCCTCTTTAGTTACTTGTTTCTGGAAGTAATTAGACTAAACAAATATAAATGTTGGTTAAAGTAAAGTCTAAACCATTTTCTTCGTGGGATCGATCCCAACCTACAAGTTGCGTTCTTTACTTGATAACGATCGCTTATGCTTCCTTAGAGAGGTGTAATTTGAGCGTATCAATTATGAATAAGTTAGAGTAGAGCACTAAAGGCCCGATGGTATGGCTCAGAATATAGAACTTACAGAATGGAAGTGGGAGATGATCAATATGGATTTCATTAGAGGTTTACCAAGGTCTCGCAGACAGCATGATTCTATTTGCGTGATTGTTGATAGAATGACGAAATCAGCCCACTTTTTACTAGTAAAGACTACTCATTCAGTAGAGGACTATGCCAAGTTGTATCTTCAAGAGGTAGTTAGACTTCATGGGGTGCCAGTTTCGATTATTATCATATAGAGGTGCACAATTTAATTCACAGTTCCGGAAATCTTTTCAGAAAGACTTGGCTTCAAAGGTGAACTTAAGTATTTTTTGTCATCCTCTGACACATGGTCAAGTAGTGCTCACTATTCAGACTTTAAATGATATGTTGAGGGCCTGTGTGATTTATTTCAAGGGTAATTGGGATGATCACCTACCTCTCATTGAGTTTACTTACAACAATAGTTACCATTCTAGCATCCAAATGACTCCTTACGAAGCTCTTTATGGGAGAAGATGCAGATCTCCTATTGGATGGTTTGAAGTTGGTGAAGCTGGGTTGATAGGACCAGACTTAGTTCATCAAGCTATGGAGAAGGTGAAAGTTATTCAAGAGAGGTTGAAAACAATGCAGAGTCGTTAAATATCCTATACAAATGTTAGGAGAAGATACTTATAGTTCGAAGTAGATGATTGGGTTTACTTGAAAGTTTCACCCATGAAGGGTGTTATGAGGTTTGGTAAGAAGGAGAAACTTAGTCCCCGATATATTGGTCCTTACAGAATATCCAAGAGGATTAGCAATGTAGCTTATGAGTTGGAGCTACCACAAGAGTTAACAATAGTTCATTCGGTATTTCACATCTCCATGTTGAAAAAGTGCATGGGCGATTCCGGTTCAGATTCTAGATCGCCAAGTTCGCAAGTTGAGAACTAAAGAAGTAGCATCAGTCAAAGTTTTGTGGAGAAATTAGTTTTTAGAGAAAGCTACTTGGGAAGCTGAGGAGAATATGAATAAGCGATACCCACATCTATTTGAATCCGGATAAGTTCCAAATTAAGGTACTACTTGATCGATGGTCGGCAAGTAATACCCACACTAGAAAATTTTATGAGCAGTTCAGATACCACTATGGTGCCCACCAACAGGTGATGATTGACACGCCTCTAGTATACTCATCATCTCAATCTCGGGCACACAATAACGAATAATCCCATCAGCACAAACACGAAACAAGTAAGGCTCATCCCAAAAGAATTTGTTCACAACAGACATGAACTTTTTCCTTTGGTGAAATGACAAATCCGACGGATCCAAATCACTTGCTAATTAGTTAGTGAATTCTACGAACCAAGTAAAAATCATAAGAAGCAGATAATACATGTTCATCAGGGAATGCATCTGTAACACCCCGCTACTAGAAAGACTTAGAATTAGAAAGAAACCATTTTTGGAAATAATTAAATTTAGAAAGTTTGACAAAGTTAAGCTAAGTATGAGTTTTGGTTCAACTTCAAACGACCATAACTCCTAGATCGGAATGATTTAGGTGTGCTACAAGACATTGTAGGAAAGATCTTTAATTTATCTTTTCAACGCTACTGAGTTTGATCAGTTTCGAGTTCGTATGAGGGAGATAGGCCCATTTGAAGTTGGGCTATCTACAGAAGGAAAGTCAAAACCAAATTTTAGAAGGGTATTATGGTCTTTTCACTACCCAATTAATTAAATTCATTTTTGGTAATTAAGTTGGGGTATAAACTGATTGGATTCAGTTTACGCTTCATAAAAATAAGTTAGGGTTTTGAGAGAAGAGAAAATAAGAGGAGAAAAAGCTTGGAATCGTCGAGTTCTTGAAGAATTGCTGAAGGATTTTGACAAGGGTTGATCCCTACGAGGTATGTGAGATTAAATAGAATTTGGTTAGTTCACCCACATGCCAATAATGATTTTATTCAATGAAATTGTGTTCTTGAAAGTATAGAAATTGAGTTCTTGATGGATTTGTTTGAAGTATCTATTGGGTTCTTGATTTTTGAATTTGTTGAGAAGTTCTTGATTTAAATTCATGAAATTAGTTGTCGTTTTGAGTAGATTCTTGCATATTTTGGTTATGTAGTCGAATCTAAGTGTTAGCAGAAAGAACCAATTGAATCTAGAGGGTTTAGAGTTGAAAAAGGAGCAACAAAAATTGGAGAATTCTAGGTAAAAGAGGTGGGGCACCGCACCAGCCAGAGCGCCCATAAAAGTGTTCTGTAGTTTGGGCTCTGGGGCCCCGTGTCAGACAGAACGCCCCAACTCCAGTTCAGTAGTTTTCCCTCTGGGCCTTGCGTTACTTAGAGCTCCAGGGACGCCAGGTGTTCTACCCTTCCCCACTTCTTTCCATAAGAGTTCCCTTGAAACGTACCTATATTTTCTAGTTGTTTCTACACTCTAAACAACATGAAATCATTCATAACATGAGATCATGAGTTTTGAATCCATAATTCAATTCAAGAAAAGTTAAGAGTCAAGTCAAGAGAAGTTCATAGAGTTTTCCAAAAGTCTTTTACAAACGTTTTAACTTTGTTTTAAGACTTGAGTTTTGAGTTGAGTAACGAGTAAATATTGAAGTTCATTTATTCAAAAGAGTATATCGGGAATTTGTATTCCCAAAGAGTAAATGTTTTCACATTTATGCAAGAAAGGAAACTTTGATTTCCAAAAGAGCCTTTGAGCTAGTTTTTCAGTAAAGAGTAAATGCTTTCACAATTAAGCAAAAGAGGAAACTTTGATTTCCAAGAGAGCCTTTGAGCTAAGTTTTGAGTAATTATCTCAAACCACAGAAAGACGTTATGTTTTTAAACATAAGAGCTAGTATTATATTTTGGGAGTAGAATTGAGCATGGATATGGGGGAGAGTTTAGACGACTCCCAGCCCCCATAAACTATGTAGCCATTATGGGTAGAAAAAGGATCATACTTTTAAGATGATTCCTTAGTGCTTTTTAGAATAGACTAGTGGATCCACTTAGTAGTCTGGTTCTATACCCTCGGCAAGGTATAGGACGGCCCTGGCATTGTGAGGCAAAATGTTGAATCATCACAATAGCTCTTAAGTGATGGTTGTTGGTTAGAGAAACTCCCACAAAAGTATTTTGTATTATTATATACACAAAGTTACTTTTATTCTTATATACATCTAGAGTTTATATTGTATCTTTGCATATATATACAGAGTTACTACTGTATTTCTAAATACACAGAGTTGATATCCATGTTTTAAACGCTTTTCTCTATACTGCATTCATATTATTGCTTTATATTAAAATGTGTTAAGTTGAGTTTAGTTGACCCTAGGTATGTTCTTTCAGTTCCTTTCAAGCTTAAGCCTTGTTTTAGTATTCCCCTCGCATGCTCGTACATTCAATGTATTGATGTCATTTTGCATGCATCGTTGTTATGATGTATATACACGTAATCAGGATTAGTATCCAGCGCTTTTTTGATCCAGTTGAGCATTCAGAGTCTTGTGGTGAGCCTGCTTGCTTTCCAAAGGATCCGTATTTACATTGATTTAGTAGTTTTTAGTTGTTAGGATGATTGGGGGTCTTGTCCCCACATCCCTCCCAGCTTTAGAGGCTTCATAGATAGACAATTAGTTAGTTCATTTGTCACTATCTTGTTATTGGATTATGTTGAATCTTGAGTTGCCACTTTGGCTAAGTTGAATGTCATTAAATACATTCTAAGTTATATATTGAGCAGTTCAGTTAACTTTTTTAAGTATTTTATCATGAGTTAAGCCATGCCAAGGGTTTTCTTGAGGCCAACAATGGTTCACGAGTGCCACTACCGCCCAGGGTGTAGGCTCGGGGCATGACAACATCATTAATCTCAATTCCATCTTCTAGCTTGATCATAGCTTCCTCCTCTAGTCTGGACAAGTGATCAGCAACTTGATTTTTTGTTCCCTTTCTATCCTTTACCTCAAAAATCGAACTCTTGCAGTAGGAGCACCAATCTAATCAATATTTATTTTGCATCTTTTTTAGCCATCAGATTTCTCAATGGAGAATGGCCTGTATGCACTATGACCTTAGTACCAAGCAAGTAGGATCTAACTTTCTCGAATTCAAAAACTACAGCAAGGAGTTCATGTTCAGTCACCGTATAGATCTTTTGAGGCACATTCAGAGCTTTGCTGGCATAATAAATTGGATAAAGTATTTTTTCTCGCCTCTGTGCTAATACTAAACCAAACGCCATCAAACTTGCATCACATATCACTTCAAATGGTTTCCCCCAATCTGGTGAAATAATGATTGGTGCCGAAGTTAACTTTTCTTTCAACTCTCCGAATGCTCTTAGACAAGCATCATCAAAATCAAACTTACACTCCTTTTCAAGTAGCTTGCACAATGGGTGTGCAATTTTAGAGAAATCTTTTATGAACCTTCGATAGAAACCTACATGCCCAAGAAAACTTTGAACACCTTTTACAGAGATGGGTGGTGGAAGCTTTTCTATTACCTCAAACTTAGCTCGATTAACCTCAATACCTTTCTGCGAAATTTGATGACACAGAACTATACCCTCTTTCACCATAAAGTGGCACTTTTCCCAGTTGAGCACAAGATTTCACTCTTCACACAATTTTAGTAGCTCAGCCAAATGTGTCAAACAGTCATCGAACGAATCACCTACCACAAATAAATCATCCATAAATACTTCTATCGTGTCCTCCACCATATCTGAAAAAATATCGACATCATACAACGCTGGAAGATCGTTGAAGCATTACATAACCTAAATGACATTCTTTTGAAGGCAAAACTCCCAAAGGGCAAGTGAAGGTGGTTTTCTCTTGGTCTTCCAGAGCTATGGAGATTTGATTGTAGCCAGAATACCCATCTACAAAACAATACCAATGCTTACCAATGAGACAATCTAGCATCTGATCCATGAACGACATTGGGAAATGGTCTTTCTAAGTCCATGTATTTAACTTGTGGTAGTCCATACACACTCTCCAACTAGTCACCGGCCTCATACGAACAAGCTCATTTTTAGCATTGGGAAGCACATTGATTCCTCCTTTCTTTGGCACACACTAAACTGGGCAAACCCAACTACTTTCAGCAATAGGATATATAACTCCATCATCCAACAACTTAATGATCTCATTTTTCACTACTTCTTGCATAGGGGGGTTGAGTCTCCTTTGATGCTCAATACTTGGCTTGCTGTCCGGCATGACTTGATTTTTTTGAGAACAAATGCCTGGAGGAATCCCAATAATGTCTGCATTAGTCCATCTTATAGCCCTCTTACACCGATATCAAAGCCTCTAGTTTCCCTTCACTCAAGTCAACAACAATAATAACGGGCAAGGTGCTATTTTGTCCCAAGAATACATACAACAAGTTGGATGGAAGAACCTTAAGTTCCAGTTTTGGAGGCTCATCAACATATGGTTTTGCAAGTGGGGTGCCTCGATTCTTCATGTCTAATTCCAACCGTTTTTGTTTGAAAGGAACTTGAACCTATGAAGTGCAGCAACTAGCTCATCAAAGTCATCAATACCATCACTATCAAAATTCATCATTACCGCTGCTGGTGCATCAACACCTAACCTCTCTTCAAAGACACTTTAGATTCTCGCTCCATAATATTATTTACCACCGATACTGATTTAAGATCACTTTTATGTTTCATAGACCTACAGATGTTAAAATTTACCTCCTCATTGTTTAGTCAAAACTTTATCTGCCCTCTTTCCATATCGACCAAGGCACGCCTAGTAGCGAGAAATTGTCTCCCTATGATGATGGGAACCTCAAAATCAACCTCATAATCAAGTATCACAAAGTACACCAGAAAGATGAATGACTCCACTTTAACAAGGACATCTTGGAGCACTCTAATGGGCCTCTTCACAATTTTATCATCCATAAGACAGTGCATCACAGTCGGATTTGGAGCTCCTAAACCCAACTTCTTATAAATAGACAATGGCATCATATTAATGTCAGCGCCCAAATCACACAAACCTTTCGCAAAGGGTAAAATCCCAGTGGTACAAGGAATAGTGAAAGCTCCAGGATCCTCTTTCTTTTGCAAAACTGATGTAGTAGCAAAGCACTATAATGTTGCAGCTTTTCTTCCTTCTCAAAATTGATAGCCGTCTTTTTGGTCACCAAGTATTTCATGAATTTTGCATACCCAAGCATCTGTTCAAAAACTTCTATCAACGGGACATTTATGGACATTTGCTTCAACATAGCTATGAACCTGCGATATTTTCCCTCTTGATTCTTCTTAACCAATCTTTATGGAAATGGAGGTGGAGGTCTAGGCATGAGAACAACTTTTTGGTTCACCTCAGCTTCCTTCTCTGTATCAACCTTTGGAGTTACGGTAACCTCATTCGCATTCTTATCTTTTTCTGTCACACTTTCAACCTCAGACGGTATGGGGGGGGATCAATATTCTGTTTTCCTCTACGAGTAGTGACTGTCATACAATGCCCATCTTTTTTTGGATCTTGGATGGTGTTGCTAGGAAGAGTGCCAGGCTAGCGTGGGTTCATAGTAGTGAACAACTGACTAACTGATGCTCAAGTTACTTGATCGACACTGCATGGGAATCAACTTTCTGACCAATCCCAAATAAATAATTACGTATCTCTTTCACATTTTCATTTGTTGCATCAAACCTCTTCATCATCTTTTGCATCATATCCTCAATGTGAGTCACACTAGTACCAACCTCTCTATTACCAGGTGGAACATAGGGCCCAACCATCTCATTTCTGTTTCTATAGTTGTTTCGATTGAAATTGTTATCACGATTGAAGTTCCCATCCCGGACATAGATTCCCTCACAATTGTAGTTGCCATAGTTCCGACCTTGGTTTTCTTGACCGTGGCACCAATTATCCGAGTTGGAACCTTGGGCGTTAGTTTGGAAACCCCCGTCTAATTATTAACCAAATTTGCATCCTTCCTATAGTAATACTCCTCAACTGGCGGTGGTGGAGTTCTGGTTAGATAATTTACCGCATTCACCTTTCCAGAACATCCACTCACATGCTTTAATACCAAGCTAATTTCTATCCTCATTTGAGCCATCTCTTAACGAATGTCATCATTTGATTGAGTTGGTGTAGTTTGGACAACAAACGTGCTCCTACCAGTATTTTCCTTTCTTGTGCTCCATGCCTTATTGTTTTGAGAAATCCTCTCATGTTTTTCAGCAATCTCCTCAAAAGTGCATTCACTATATGATCCTCCAGCAACAGTATCTAACACAACCTTTCCATTGTCATCATGTCCTCTGTAGAAGTACTCCTTCAATGACTCATCATCAATGTGGTGATTTGGAACACTCGTCATGAATCTAATGAACCTATCCCATGAACTGCTTACTGACTCTACAGGTAGTGTCGTGATATTATTCAGTATACTTTTGTAATTCAACTTTATGGACACCAGAAAATACCTCACCATGAACACCTCATGCAATTGGTCCCATATATATATATATATATATATATATCGAATTGTATGGCAACTCAGAAAACCACACAACAACATCACCAGTCAACGAAACTAGGAATACTCTCAAACCTCTGATGTTCATATCCAAGTATGGTCGTCCCACACTACTTTTACAAACACTTGTCAATTTAGCCATGTGAGCGTATGGATCTTCCAAAGATATCCCAGCAAATAACCCTTTTGTTGTAAGCATTCACATAAGATTGCTGGTCACCACAAATCTATGTCCTGGCGAAAGTGGAGGGAGAACAATAGGTCTATCCGATCCAACTACATCGTAGTCAACCCTGTAGTTATCACGAACCCTCAGTGTTTGAGGTTCTGCACCCTTTCTGCATTCTCGATTAGATGACCACCTTGAACCTGAGCGGGCACATTTACAACTCCAGGAGGTTGAAAACCAGTTCTATCTCCTTTACCCTCTCTGATTAGATTACTGTGTAACCAAATATTAGGCATTCTCCTCAAAGTTCTTCTCAATTCAGGATTGTAGAGGGTCAAGGGTCGAATCCATGTACTTGGCATACACAAGAGATTACAAATGATAGGCCAGAGAGATGGGCTCATTCGACTAATTAGTGATCCCTGGGCCTACCTAACACAGATGTCCTTGAAATAGGGGATTGGTTGATCGGAAAGCTCAAGTAGGAGTAGGACATACAAATATTTCTGAAGACTTGTAGAAAACAAAAAATAAAACAAAAAATAAAACAAAAGTGTAAAATCAGTAAATACTTGACTAAAGTTCAATAATGTAGTTAATTTAATCTAAAAGACGTATTCCCCGGCAGTTGCGCCAAAATTTGATTCGCCCAAATTACACCTCCCGAAAGATGTATAAGCGGTCATTGCCAAATAAAGAACCAACTTGTAGGTTGGGGTCGATCCCACAAGAAATATGCTTTAGACTCAAACATAACTCACGATTATCTCTTTTCAGTCAACACTATTTCCGAGAAAAGTAACTAAAGGGTTTGGAATTTAGTAAAAATACTAGTTTGTTGGTTTGAATTAATAAGTAACAAGTAGGGAAGATTCACAGTTGAAATATCAATATAAGATGAAAACTAGGGTATATGTGTTACCCACAAGCTCTTAACGCAGTATTCCTAACAATTGTAATTCTATCCTAGTGTTTGACATCCAAGGCTAATAAGTTAGGTATCCCTAAGTGATTGGTAATCCAAGTAGGAACTTTCATTCGCAACTTGGTAAGTCTACGGGTGTGTGCTTTACTAACCCTTACCTTTACCCCAAATTAGTCATCGTGTCAATTGAGTTAGGTATTCACCCTCACGTCAAACGATTAAAGTCAGACTATTAGATAGCAACAAATCCTTAACAAAATCTCTGTTGTTTAATCTTTCTATCATTCATTACCCCCTTGGTTAGGAAAGTACAAATGAGGTGAGTTCTAACGTTGCGCTTTTCTAGAAAGACTTTTAGACGATGAGATTAACAATACATGAATAAACACTATTCAAGAATTGCTTAGTTATTAGTCATACGTTGTGAATTGTTCATGGTTCCCACAACCCTAGTTGTGGATTTAGTTACTCATGCTTGATAATTCACAATTTATATTAGGGTTAAAGGAAACATGAACTTACAATTAGAATAGATGAAAACCAAAATCTTGAATTGAAATTCAAAGTGTAAATTGCATAAACTAGCTTCCGGAATTAAAGTGTCAAAGTGTTTGCAAATAAATCCCAAAAACAAAAAACAAAAGTCTCCAATATTGTCTAACCACAAAAAATGGAAATAACAACTAATATTTATAGTATTTAAATCCTAAACCAACTAGGAAACGAAAATAAGGAAAATTAGTTTCGGACGCGGTTTTGACAGACGATAGGACGGAGCTTGGCTCGATCTACGTATTTGGGTCACCTCCATCGTTACGGTACTGGAACTCAATCTTTTTTATCAAAATGATGGATGTGCAGGACGGTCCGCCATTCACTCTACGGGGCGTCATTTGCCTCCGTGGTTCCACACTTGGTCAGACTTCACTGAACTTCACCTATGCTGCATCACCTAACGGTCGTCATTGGACCTACGATCCGTGGTTGGCTTCGTCAGTTGTTGTTGCTGCCATTTCAGTCCATTTTCCTGTCAACCACTTCTGAACCAATTTCCTGCAAAATAATACATAAAAACATTATATATAATAACAAAATAGCCCAAGACACACACAAACTCTAAGTGAAATGCATCAAAAATACCATAAACTCACGGTATAGCACACAATCACTTTGGTACCCAATAAATAGTCTTTAATCTTTTCAAACCCATATACAACATCTAGTAACTTTTGCTTAGTGACGCTGTAAATCTTTTGAGAACAATTCAAGGTTTTACTAACATAGTAAATGGGATGAAAGACCTTGTTTTTGTGTTTCCCAAGAAGAACCCCTAGAGCCAACCCACTACCGTCACACATCAATTCTAAAGGAAGATCCCAATCAGGTGTTATGATGATAGGGGCCGAGACAAGTTCTTCCTTCAACATCTTGAAAGCATTTAAACATGCATTATAAAAAAACAAATGCGCTTTCTTTCTCAGGAAGCTTGCACAATGGAAAAACAATCTCAGAGAAATCTTTGATGAACTACCTATAGAATCCGAGATGACCAAGTAAGCTCGTTACTCATTTTACCAACATTGGGGGAGGTAGTTTCTCGATTACTTGAATTTTTGCTAGATCAACTTAAATACCATCCCCTAAAATTTTGTGCCCAAGCACAATTCTTTCTTTCAGCATAAACTGTAATTTTTCCCATTTAAGGACTAAGTTCGAATCTACACACTGTTTTAGCACTATCTCCAAATGCATCAAGAATTTTTTAAAAGAATCTCCAACGACTGAAAAGTCATCCATGAACACTTCCATGGAGTCCTCCATCATATTCGCGAATATTGATAACACACACCACTGATAGGTAGCCGGCGCATTATATAACCTAAAGGGCATTCTCTTGAAGCCGAACGTGCCATAAAGGATGTAAAAAAAAAATCTCTTGATCCTCCAGTGCAATGTAGATTTGGTTATAGCCAGAATATGTATCAAGAAAGCTATCTTATTGTAGATAATCAAGTGAATTTTATACCACCCCTTTCCAGCAAGCCTATCAAGCATTTGATCAATAAATGGCATGCGGAAATGATCTTTTTTCGTCCATGAATTAAGCATATGTAGTCCATACACACACATCACCCAGTAACGGGTTTTGTGGCAACAAGCTCACCTTTTTTATTTGGAACTATCATGATACAAGCTTTCTTAGGAACACATTGCACCGGACTTACCCATTAGTTGTCCGCAACTGGATAGATGACTCCCACATCTAACCATTTTATAATCTCTTTTTTACAACTTCTTGCATTGGAATATTGAGCCACCTTTGGTGCTCAATGCCAATCTTCAGGCAAATTAATTTTGTGAGTGCATACACTCGGTGATATCCCCACAATGTTTGCAATTGACCACCCCAAGGCTCTAGTGTGCCTCTTCAACACTATGATTAACAACTCTACTTGCCATTGTGTAAGATCATTTGAAATAATCACTGGAAGTCTGTTGTTTTCCCCAAAAAAGTCATATTTGAGATGAGGCGGCTACTTCTATTCTAATTTTGGTGGCTCAATAATAGATTGTTTGGCCGGTAGAGCTTCTCGACTAGACAAATCAAGATCAAGCTTTGTTTGAAACGAAGTATGTGAGCCTACACCCACAAAATCAGCCATGACTTCATCATAATCGCTAATTAAGGCTTGATCATAATTAAGTAATACTTGGGCCAATGAATCACACGATACACTGCTTCTCCAATACTTGCCACAAGTTCATCAATCTGAT
This sequence comes from Solanum chiquidenum, assembly GCA_029582725.1. NCBI lineage: Eukaryota > Viridiplantae > Streptophyta > Magnoliopsida > Solanales > Solanaceae > Solanum > Solanum chiquidenum. The sequence continues at coordinate 11,998 of JAJOOS010032026.1, forward strand.
CCAAGTGAGGTACAACGTGCAAATCACTAGGATAGTTCATGAATTTATGTAACACCTCAGAATATAGAAGTCCAGAAAAAGTAGTCAAATGGGAGATCACCAGCCCATGACTGAGCCATGGAACTCTTCATGGAGCCCCAGACGGGCCATTAAGGGCACCAGGCTCGTGGTGGTGCTCGTGGCTACTTTCCAGTGTTTGCCAGAGAGGGCTCCCCTCCCACGAGCCTCGAGACGGCTCATGAAGTGCTAGACGGCCTGTGAAGGTGGGCGTGTGGAAGGGCAGGACTTGCCTAGCCTCTGGTCTAGCGACCACGATTTCCCAGATGGCTCATGGACCCCTAGGTAACTCGTGAAGCCCTCCATCTAGGGGTTTGCGTCAGTTGAAAGTCAGGGTCATTTGGGTCTTATTCTAATTATTTTATCTTGATACTACGTCATTTTTCCCCTACCAAAAACCCCTATATAGGTGATTTTAACCCCAAAATCAACCTATTCAAGTCATTCTCTCAATTTACAAATGAAGAAGAAGTCTTTCTCTCAAAATATTTCTCTCTCTAGAAAAGCTTGAAGAAGAAGGGTTCCAAGTCAAGTCTCCAATTCCTCCATTGAAATTAAGAAATTGGCATTGAGGTATGATAGTGTTCATCCATGGAAGTCTTTCCTTCATGGAGTTCCAAACTTCTCCAATTTGCAAAGTTAGAATTCCCCAATTGAGTTAGAGTTTTCTTCTATGTTATGGGTTCCTTTAATTATTGATTAAATTATGATCTCTTCTCCATGAATTGAGTTAATCTCATGTTTTTATGTTGATTACCCATGAACCCATGTAATCCCCATGTTTTCGAAGTTATGGTTATTGTTGACACCCAATTTCAGCCTAACATTTTCAAAATTCGTAAATTTTAAGTTTTATTAATTCAATAGTTCAAAATATATTTTCTTATAATTTTAAATAGTTTGTTGATATTTATCTTTATTTTTCAAAAAAATTAGGATTTTTTATCAGTTAATTTTAATTACATTATTTTTTGTCAAAGTCGGTTGAATACGTTCAAATATTTGTTTATTTTGATTAAATTATTAGTTTTGTTAGAATGCATTTTTTTACATGTCATTACCATTTTTAATATTTATTTTATTCATTACATTTTTTTAATATTCCTTTTGATATTTTGCACAGTCTAGAAATTTATTTAAATATGGATAAGATTTCATACACAAATATTTTATTAGCCGATAGTTTTGACCCATGTTTTTAAGATAATGGTATTGTACAATTGGTGGTTTTTAATTTCCTATTTAAACAATACCTTAGTCATTAAGATAAGGGTGGTGAATTAATTTTAGAATTTGGGAGTTCAATTTTCAGAGGCCCTTGATCTTCAATTTCCAACATTTTTCTTCACGATCAGCTCATTGGTTTGTTATTCCTTATACTCCAAACTTACAACAAGACCATCTTATTTGAAGATGTAGCTAAAAAGAGACCATCGAAGATATAGTGAAAGAAAATAATTTTGCTGGGCAATGGTACAACTAGAATGAATGATGCAAGTTTCATGAATTTTATGCTCAATTGATTACTGATTACAAAATACGGAAGTATCTATATTTTTTGAGGACGTGATGATTCTCTTTTCTGGCCAGATTCTGATAAATTTCCCTTATGATTGATAAGTAGCTTCACATTGCACTTCAGAGTGGTGTAGAAATATCGCCTTTAGAGTTTCTTACTATCCATTACCTATTTTTAAAGTCGTTGCATAACATGTAACAACTTTTTTGGACCACTTACAAACAGTTTTGGTATAGTTGTAGAAAAGTATAGTTGTAACACACACTAGAACAATTTTCTAAAGTTGGTAACTTTCCGAACTTTCATTTAAACATGTAACTGCCTATTTATAAAATTAATTTCACCATTTAATAATATTTATTTATCCTTATTGATGCTTGAGCTATTAAAGAGAAGACACTTCTATTTAAGTATTTATTGTCTCAACACATCTCCCTATGCTCGAGACAAGCACTAAGAGTTGAATCTGCCCCAATAGAAACTAAGACATGCATTCTATCCACTAATCATGATACAATCTAGAAATAATAGAGAGGTCATAGTCTTATAGGAGATCAGTCCACCTATGATGCCTCAAATTAAGGTCCTTTTGATTCATAACATATTGTAAACTGGTGTTATCAGTATACATCTCACATCAAACCCCGTATAAGTAATACCTCCAAATCTTACGCACAAAAACTACTGCGGCCAACTCCAACTCATGAGTGGAATAGTTTCGCTTGAGCAGCTTAAACTACCTCAATGCATATGAAATCACACGACCCTTCTTCATTAATAAACAACATAAACCTACACCAGATATGTCGTAATACACAATGACAATGTTATCCCTCAACAAGAAGATTCATAATAAGAGAGGTAGTAAGCAACTCCTTGAGCTTCTAAAAGCTCATCTCATATTGATCTTACCACTAAAAAGGAACATTAAGGCTAGAAAACCGAGTCAATAGTGTTGCAATCTATGACAAACCCTCCACAAACTATTTGTAATAGCAAGCTAACCTGACGAAGCTTCGAACCTCTTTTGCTGAAGTGAGCCTAGACCACTCACTAATAGCTTCAGTATTTGTTGGATCGATCATAATGTCATCATTTGAACCCATGTGCCAAGAGAATACTATAGATTCAAGATAGAACTTGCACTTTGAGAACTTGACATAAAGTGGGTGATATCTTAAAGTCTGGAGCTTCATCCTTAAATCTTGCTCATGCTCCTTCCTACTCCGTGAGCATACTAGGATGTCATCAATGAAAACTATTAATAAAGAGTCTATATAAGGCCTGAACACATGCATCATCAATTTCATGAATGTCGATAGGGCATTGTTTAACCCATGATATCACTAGGAATGCATAATGATCAGAATGAGTCCTTAAAGTTGTCTTAGGGATGTTCATTGCCCTAATCCTTAATTTAATTTAATAAGATAAAAAAATAATCTTATAGAACACTATGACACCCTAAAGTTGATCAAATAGATCATCGATATGAGGCATGTGGTACCGATTCTTCACTGTCATCTTTTTCAAATACCTATAATTGATACACATGAATAGATATCCATCATTATTCTTCACAAATATAATTAGGAACCCCAAGGCGAAACACTCAGTTGAATGAATCCATTACCCAAGAGATCCAAAAGTTGATCAGTAAGATTGTTGAGCTCAAGAGGGTCTATACACTAAGGTGTAATAGATATAAGACTAGTTTTTAGCTTGATTTCAATAAAAATTTCAATGTCATGCTCCGGAGGTGTCATACCCCGAGGTTACCCCTGGACACGGACACGGGACCAAGGATCACGAGTGACCCCAAGCTAACCCTGCTGGCATATCATAAGCATACTAAGATAGCTTAAATGAGAAAATACTTTGTGGAAGCTTAAAACATGATGTAAACTAAAATGATGTGGAATACCCATTACTATCTGAATAAATAATCTGTGAGTTTAATGATAACTAAAATTTCAAAATCCAAAGCTAAAACTGAATCTAACTATATCTAAAATAAAGCCTCTAACTCACTAGATATACTGGGACATGCCCCAGCTAAATCTAGAAAAACTGAAACTAAAGACTGAAAGTAAAGGAAACATGTCTGTAATCCTCGAAGAATGAGGACTCACCACTGATGCTGCTGAACTGAAGATCAAGAATCGATCTATGCGGGATCTGAATGCTGAGGACCTAAACCTACATCATGAGAAGATGTAGCGCAGAGTATGCATCAGTACTTGAAAGGTACTCAGAATAAATGATAGAGTAAAGCTGAACAATATACATAACTGAACAAAGCATATAACTGAGTAATGATATAAGATAAGCATGACACCATACATAAAATACTGAACATGAACTAACTGAATGCAATGACTAAGTTTTTACATGCTGAAACTGAATACTGAACTGTAACTGGTACCCTAGTCAATGCACTAGAATCTGACTGTAGGAGCTACTAATAACAGACACAAAACCACATGAGCTAAATGTGAAGTTCGATGTATATGCCCCATTGAGAGGAGTCAATATACCTTGCCAGAGGTATAAAATCATGACTTGCGTGATCACTAGATTGATGCCCACAAATAGGACTGATAACCTATGGTGGCACGTACTTTTAGGACTATGAGGGTTATTGACCCTAGTCCAACTTGATATAAAGCCTACTCCCAACTGAATATGTGTAAATTATAACATACTGAAGTAAACTGGATAGGTCAATAGTCTGACATGCAAATATGAAAATGCAACATTTATTTCTGATAATGAAACATTCAAAAACTAAGGCATGTATATCTGTTTATCTGTCCTAGCTAATGTAATTCATGAACTAAAAGAACTATATAACTAGGATTCTGAGTTTATGCAATAAGCGACGCAAAAACAATAGTAAGACATTATAATCTTATTAGGAACCTTAAAATAACTAAATCATAGTAATCTGCTGAAATTCTAGAAACCTTAGGTCTAGATAATATGGAGGAAATCTAGAATCTGACTAAATTCTAGAGACCCAATGGGTGAAAGGAACCTACTAGTGAAATCCCACATACCTGGTGACGAAATTCATGGAGAATATCTTTCAATTTTGGAACTGATGAAAATCTTGCTGCGTTTTCTTGAAGGACTGCTTGACTTTTCTCTATATTTTGCTTAAGTTTTGCTTGATTTTGATGAATGAATGATTAGTGTAAGTTCTAATTAAGTTACTTGGCTTAAACTGACCAAAACTACATAGTTTAGGTGTCCAACACATAGCGGAAAAGACCAAAATGACCCTATTTAAAAATCTGACTAACCTGACCAAGACCCCATTGATGGACCGTCAAAGGGGCCACGGACCGTTGAGCTGGTCGTGGTCCTTGGTCCAATAGCTGCTGAGTTTGGGTGGTTCGACCACCAGCCCTACCACAACCCGTGTGTAGGACAACATATCGTGAAGGTCGACGTGGTTCTTTACTTGGGTTGGTGGTCTGCAGGCTCAGGTCTACGGACCCTCCCATGGCCCGTTATCAAGACCACGGCCCGTTGAGGGCTATGTGGTCTACTGGATGGTGCTGAGTCCACGGGCAGGTTATCAGACCGTGGTCTATCTCACGATTCGTGAACCCTACCATGGTTCACTGGTTCAGGTGTATTTATGATGCATTTTCTAAGTCTGGTTTCTGAGGTGTTACAAGGGGAAGGCCAAGTAGATTTGTAGGAAAGACATCCACAAATTTATGCATAATAAGGATTGATTATACTGTAGGGCCCTCCCTTTTAACATCCTGCACATATACAAAATAATCTAAACACCCGCTATATACCAAGCACCTGAACATAAGAAATAATCTAGTTTCACAACCAGAAGGATTATACCACTGGAAGGTCACACTTTATCGAGTCAATCTGGTCAAAGAAGATGCAATAGAGTAAAATCTCCAAAAAAAACATCTGTAATAGCCTTTAAGTCCAAGAAAAACTCTTAATCTCAGTAACTAAAGTAGGAGTGGTCCAACCTCTTACTGCCTCAATCTTGTCTAGATCCACCCGAATACCCTTCTTGGATACCACGTGTCCCAAAAATGCAACAAAATCAAGCCAAAACTTGCACTTTGAGTATTTGGCATATAACTTCTCTTCCCTTAATCTTTGGAGCACAATCCTCAAATGTCGGTCATGGTCCACCTTAGTCTTGGAGTACATGAAGATGTCACCAATGAATATTATCATAAAGGAATCAAAATACGATCGGTACACACCATTGATCAATACCATGACCACTACAGTGGCATTAGTCAAATTAAAACCATCACTAGAAACTCATAATGCCCATAATTAGTTCTGAAAGCTATATTTGGGATATCCAATGCCATAATCTTCAGCTAATGATAGTAAGACCTCAAATTGATCTTAGAAAATAAAGATGCCCCAGAAGCTGATCAAATAAGTCATCAATACAAGGACGAGGATACTTGTTCTTCACTGTCACCTTGTTCACCTGTCGATAATCAATATATCTTCTCATGGTTCCATCTTTCTTACCGACAAACAAAACAGGAGCAACCCACATAGAAACACTAGTACCAATGAACCCTTTACTCAACAATCATTGAGCTCGAATGAATGAGATAAAATTTCTAGGATAAGAACCACTAGAACACATCCATTCAACTCTCGAGACACCCAACGTTAATAAGGTCACAATCTTAGAATAAAAATCAAGAATAACATGATGAGGGGAGAGCCAATCCATATCAAAGACAATATCAAAGTCTACCATACCTAAAATAATCAAGTATACCAAGTATCATACCCAACCAAGGAAATAAGATAGGATCGATACAATAGATCCACCACCAATGACTAACCCACAGGGCTAGAAAAATTAATCAGGCAAATGCATGCTATCAAACATCATATCAAATCCAATAGAAAAATAGGTAGACAAATATGAAAAGGTAGACCTTGAATCAAAAAGTACATACATACATGTTGATAGCAAATTGGGATGATATATGTAATCACTGCATCAAAAGTCTTGGCTTCACGCCTCCGTAAAAAAATATAACACTATCCCTCTCGACCGCTTATGGTCTGAGAAGAACCCCAACCTCTACTTTTAGACCTGAGCTCTACCCCGACCCCTAGCTGGAGGCACTGAATCTCTATCTGGAGTAGCTGAATAATTACGGTGGGTCCTGAGTCAATCTGCAAAGGAAATTGCTGAAAAATATGACATGGATATCGATACCTATAAAAGAGCTCGATACATGTAAATGTTGTTATGAACCAAATGAGCTACCATTGCCAAATCAGTTAGAACCATATGATCCTCAAGTTATCTTCCCATTCTCGACTGTTTGCGTGGATGCATGAATAAGCCCGAGACACTGAAAAAAGCTACTACCTTCATATGAACCTCTACCATTAGCTGATGAACCAAAAAAATTACTTGATGATGGGCCCCTCTTGGGGTACCCAAAATCTTCCATAACCATCAACACTGATTCCTTAATGGTACTCACAATAGACTGGTAGGATTCCCCCTCTCTGGCTACTCTGAACATACAAGACATGGTGGAGAAAGTCAACCCTCTCACAAACCTGGAAATTTGCTCCACCTCATTCAGAAGAATAGTCATGGTGAACCTGGATAGCTCATAGAAATGAGCTTCGTATTCAGTCATAGACAAAATTTCAGATGTCAAGCACTTAAACCTCAATTGACTCTTCTCTCTCAAGCTCTAAGGGATGAAACAGTCCTGGAAAGCATAGGAGAATGTATTCCACTCTGTTGGAAGAGATCAAATTGGTCTAGACCTCAGAGTAGTTCTCCACCATTCTCTAGAGGGTCCACAAAGTAGAAGTGCAATAAAATGAATACCACAAGCATCCACTATACCTATTGCCTTAAGCGTCTCATGCCAAAAAGTTAGAACTCGTGAACATTCTCGCTCTTTACACCCTGAATATGGGTGGTTTCATCTTCTGAAACTTCTGATAACATTATTGATCAACTGTTGTCAGTTTAATCTCTGGAGAAATCTGTGCACCAATATTCGGTGCAGGAACCGTAGGTGGCCAACCCACCTGATCAAGAATAATCAGAGCGTCATGTTGCTGACCTGGGGTCTGCGCCCCTACCCTCATATAAGAATCCTGTGGTGTACCTATCGTGCACTACTGAGAGAAGTTCTTTAACAGACCCAGCATCCTCAAAAAAGTATCTTGAAATGACGAAACTGTAAAATTAAGAGAAATGTGATCCTCAGCAACCTCAACTGTGGCTCTAGAGAGACCTCTGTAGATCGGTCTCTAGGTCATGCCGTTTTAGAGGCAGAACCTCTAGTTGGTGCTACTCTACGAGCAGGACCTCAATATTAGGCTCTACTTCTATCCCTAGCTAGGGTCTCAACAACTGCGTCGGGACTTCCTCTTATCTACTATTGGAAACCGAAGTTTTGGTCGTCGAGATCTACCTAAACAACACGCGGAAACTCAGCACTTGAAGATAACCATGTATGATAAGAAAGAACCAAAAAAAAGATATTTTCCTAACCATCTTCATAGCCTCTCAAAAATAAGTATAGACGTCTCTATACAATCCCTCGAGACTCTAATTAGACTTGAGTTGTACACATATGAGACCTATGAACCTGGGGCTCTGATACCATTTGTCACGACCCAAAAATAGATGTAATGACACTTGTTTATTCTCACCAAAAAAAGTCAGCCTCAACCTAACGAAATGAAGGATATGTGAAAAATAAAACAAGAACAAGATAAAACTGAAAATCTTATTTATTTTATTACAACACTAAAAACCTGGTTGTCACGTCTACACCCTCTAATATATAAAGCGGGGAAATAAAAGATAATTACAAGTCTCAATGTCTTTATTTCTCAAATAGAACAAAACATAAAATAAGGAACAAGCAGCTACCTCTCAAAAGTCATTTGACAAGCCTCGGAAATAGGAGAAAAAGAAAATCAATCACACGATACCGGGCTCGAAATCTACACAAGTGTAGAAGATAGATATGAATACTAACATCACGGTACTCATCAAGTAGGCTATAAACAAGGCAAACTAGCTAGAAATCAAGTACTCCTTTCATCCTATCCGAACCTCCTCAAACTACAACTTGCTTAAAAATTAGGCCAACCTAATAGTTTCACAATAAAAAATTCACAAGGCTTAACCACACAGTCCAATAGCCACAGTTCAACAACAAACATATATCAAGTATGCCAATTCCAAGTAAGAAGTAGATAAATCACAAGTATCAAAAAAGAACACTCATCAAATCACAATAGTCAACTCTTGCCGGAACCATTTCGCTTAGGCACAATAACACTAGCCAAAATCATTTTCCTTCAGCTTTATATCACATTAGTTGCCAGAATCATTTCCTTTCAGCGCATTATCACTAGATGAAACCACTTCCTTTCGGCTTTATATCATATCACTAACCAGAACCATTTTCCTTCAGCTTTATATCACATGTCTCATCACGGTGTACAACAATCATGCAAATGATCAATTTTACACTATAAGGAATAAATAAAAACTCAAGAGATTCAAGTCCACATTAACGTTATCAAAGAATTTCATCAATCAACCAAATCGCTTCCACAACAAGGAAATTCACAAATAATTATGATCAACACGTTGCTTTTTTCACCTTATTAACATTAATCTCCAATACACTCAATGAAGGAAAAACACTATTTTGCTAGATTTACATGGTTTGTAAGATCACTTGCCTTAATTCAATCAAATAGTCACTCTAAGACTTGAGCCTTCCCTTTGCGAAAAATGTCCGAAGTCATACAATCTAATTCAATTAAGTAATCACTATAAGATTATGGAAATAACAATACCCTTATTATACTCTTTCAGAAATGGGTCGATCAACTCAAAAATCAAATTCCAAACATAAGGTTTGAATCCAAAAATCTTTACTTTAAAATATTTCCCATGCCATTTAGAGCTCATTGGTCAACACTATTTCAAAAAAAAAAAGGAATTAAAATTAGTTCACAATCACCATTCTTTCTTAGAACTCAAGTTCTTGAAAAACCTTGCAACTTGCCAAACAAAATCTCATGTTTTGCTGTTAAAATCCACAAATGATATAAAGGAATTGAAGTTTTAGGGTCACAAAAGCGTAAAAAAGTGATTTAGCACAAGAGATCTCTTTGAAAATTTAAAATGGGGGTTAAAGCCCAAAGTTTCTACTGAAAATCCCCTCTCAATGTCACAAAAGCGACTACTGGTTTGCAAATGTGAAGCCCAAAAAAATATCGACTTCACAATCATCAACTGAGCTTCGCTTTCATGAAGGGTATAAAAGAGAAAAATTCATCGCGAAAGTGAGGGTTAGGCCGGGGGCACCTTTCGTGATTTTGAAATGGTTTTCGCTAACACGACTATCACGATTGCGAAGACCTCTTCGTGATTGTGAGACTTGTAGAAACTAGAACACAACCAACACTTAAAACATTTAAAGGAACTCTGAGATTTGTTCGGAACCCTGTACATACAAACTATATAAAAATTAACTATACTGGACATTTCAGAATTACTGGAACAGTTGAAAAACGAATCCAAGGTCTCCTTTCCACAAAACTCATGAAAGTAACAAGAAACTTACATAACGCCTAAAAATACTAAATCAAGCTCGTGATCTCTGAAAAATCAACCAAGACCTCATTTATTCCTAAAATTATCCTCTGAATGCAACAAAACTCTCGAAATTTAGATCTGAGCATCTGAATCGTGAATGTTGACCAAAGTTAACCCAAACCTAAAATTTCACAAATTTCCAAGTTAGGACCTCCAATCTTCCAAAAGACACTGAATCAAAAACTGAAAACTCTCTTAAAGTGATTCCACATCCCGGGACTAATGGAATTGACAAAATTCAACACTCAAAACTCCAAAAGATACCAAAACAACTTTTAAGAAACTTAAGCCTTAAAAAAAATTAAAATTTTACAAAATTCTCAACCTCTTACTCAAAGTTCAAAACCAACTTTAAAAACTCAATAAAAAATAACTGAGGGTCAGTATCACGAGGGGTAAATGGTAATTTTACCAAAATTTTCAAAAATGACCAATCAGTCATTACACTTTTTTATGTTTATCAACACGTTCTGAATAATTTACAACAAGTAATATTTTTATGTTTAAATGATACATGAAGATAAGGTTGAAGGGTTATAATTGAATAAGAATGAAATGAAGTGTCAAAATGAAAACTAAAAGTAAGTCAAAAGGGTTGTGTATGTATATGTCCAACCAGCTTGATAACTTCATGAAATATGTATTAGATACATGAAGTATGTATCAGATACATAATATATACATCTAAAAAAACCTTATCATATACCAATAGATATATGTTGGATAATTATCACATACATGTTGGATAATTATCACATACATGTTGGATAATTATCACATACATGTTGAATACATTACAAATACATGAAGTACGTTTTTGATGTATGCAGTATGCATCAGTTTTAATGTATAATGATAAGTTGATAACAATGTCAGAAACACCACCTTAATGAGTACTAGTAACAATAAGCACAAAATATTACATGCAATAGGATGTTCTCAAGTGAAATTCAAATCAAAAGAAGGTCGATTTAGATAGCTTCTTGATGGTATATTGTACCTCTATTCACAATCATTGTAATGTTTCATTTTTTTATGAATTTGTGTTTAATTATGGAATGGTAGTTCTACCTTTCCCTTAGCATTTTTACACTTAAATTGTATTTCGGGAATGATTAGTGTGGTCTGCAATCTGATCAGGTGAGTTTTGTTGATTTTGACCCTTTTTGAGTTGAATTATATTGGTATGGTTGACTTTGGTCAACAATTTGAGTTTTGAGCATTGGATGGAAATTTTGTAAGTTCCATCGTATCTAGAACGTCGAGTTTGAGCAAGTAAGGTTGTTGGTAACATTTCTAAGGCCTTAGGTTGTGTTTTGGGTGAGAAGGTGAGCATAAAGCCTTGAGAGAGGTCCCGGAGGGTATTTCTATCATAACAATGTTTTTTCGTATAGCTGACAATTCCACAATCTGAATTGTCCAATTTAATGGGATAACATATTTGGTTTATTTTTATTGGATCCCAAAAAAATTCCAAAGACCCATTCATAGACTTTAGTAAGATAGAAAAAAATTGTGTTATTGACCACAATCAGCGCGCGGTCAACAAAAAGTTAACTACCATTTTCTTTGGAAAAATAATCCCCTTTCTTCCCATTTCATTCTCTTTCACCAATTTTTGGAGCTTGGGTGGGAGACTTTGGAAGCATTTTCTTAAGAAAAACTTGTGCGGGTAGGTCCATTTATCAATTTTACATTGTGTTCGTTGAGTTTCATCCTCCAAAACACTTGAAAAACAAGATTTCAAATATGGTTGTTGGCTTTTTTTCCCAAATTGAAAAATGAGTAGTTTGTTGATTTCGAGCTCGATTTTTCTTATTTTTAATGGGCATTTCATCCATGAACTCCTCTTCACTTGTAGAACTTGATTTTTAACTAAAAATCTTATTTTGCCCTTTCGATTTCTAAAGTGGTTTTCAAACTATTTTACCCCTGTTTTGAATCCTATCAATATGCGTATCATAGGACTCCATTTGATGAAGTATTTCTATTTTTGATAGTTAAGGATCATTCCGCAATTGGGTGGTTGAGGAAGTGCTCTGATAGAGTTGTTCGAGTGAAGTTTTAGTATTGAGGTAGGTTTTGCTATCCCTTTTTTATACTGAGATGAGTAATTAATATGTTCTTAGGAAGTCAACTGGGAAATGAGTTGTTTATATGTTTTAGAAGTTGGTAAGTGTTGATTTCCCTATTTTAATTTGTATGATGCCTTATTGTGATGTTTAGCCTTTGTGGAGGCTTGTGTGATACTGTTACCTATTGTGGGAAGTTTGTGATATTTGAGTAATTACCCGAGTGAGGGGTTGTGTAACTTATCTTGTTTTTGACATTCAAATGCCTGAGTTGAGGGCTTGAGTCAATTGTTAAACCATCTTAAAAGGAATGAAATGTTTTTTTAAGTTGTGAAGGTTGGGTTTAAATTGTATTCTTTGCTATCCCTATCATTTGTGAATATGTTTCGTGACTCGTTGAGTTTGGGAATTTGATACTTCTTGAAATCCTTGATGAACTAATTATACCTTTGTGTTGTGATGCATTCATCATTATACAACATATCATTATATGGTTCATGGAAATGTGAGAAAGTGTAGAGATACTATATATCTTCTTTAGAAAGAAAATGTGACACCTTACTTATATCATTGACCCTGAGCTAGGTAGAAAGTTGATGAGATATTGAGATTATGAGATTGGTATATGGACTACGAGTCCCTTATGGGTGCTTGTCTAGATGCTAAATGCTCATTTACATGTTGTGTTGTTTTCCTTGTTTACTTGTACCCTTTATGTGTTTCCTTTATATACATCATTCAATATAATTGGCTGCACCGATGCTGAAATGTGACTTTTTTGCGTGCAAGTGAAAGCGATTCCTAGTTTATTTTGAAGTATGTGTAGTTTCTTATACTTAGTTAGTCCAACCTATTGAGTACATGTGGATTGTACTCACACACTACTTATGTAATCCCTTTGATGTAGATCCTAGTCAGGGTTAGCCTCGTAGTAGTCGATTAGATCCATCAGAGTTCTCTCTTTCAAAGGTGTGGTGAGATCCTACTTTATGGATTGCCATTAGTCTCCATCTATCATTTAAATACTTTTACTTTCTTTTTGAAGCCTTAATATGTATTTAAAATTCTAAATATGTATTAGATGCTCTTTATACTTATGCTACCAGATTTTAGGATATTTTTTTGCTATTTCTCCTATTGTTTGTGGCCTAATTTCCCTTTGGAAGTCTTATATGTGTAATTATTTTGGCTTACACACAATTTTGGGGTTCTCGGGTTGTGTGCTATCATGACCTCAACTTTTGGATTATGACAAATTGGTATTAGAGTGCTAGGTTCACCGGTTTCATAAGTTAAAGAGCAAGCTATCTAGGAGAGTCCTGTAGATTGGTACGTATACGTCTGTACTCATTTTATATAAGCTAAAAGATACTTAGCAGGAGAAATTCTTTTCCTTTGATTCTTTTTGTGTGAATTATTCATATTAAGTGTTGCATACCTCTGATCTATCCTCTCTATGCAGATGGCAAGGAATAGAGCTAGTACTTTAGAGGAAAAGGTTGTACCTATTACCTGAGCCCCAGACTGTGGGTGAGGTAGGAGATGCAGTGGAGTTACAAGTTATGGCCGAGCGAGAGAGGTAGCACATTTTCGATCATGAGATAGGGAGGCATCGCCTAAGCCTCTGTATGAGCATGATGATGTTATTGAGTAGCATATTGAGGAGAAGGGACGAGCCCAACCCCCTTAAGTTGTGGACATTAGTCTAATGCTTTATGAGTTGATCTTTAGGTTATTGGCTAGATTGGATATTGTCCCTTATTTTGGTGTTATTCCAAGTACTTTAAGTTCTCCTATTATAGTTAGTACACATCTCTAGTTCTGGGGCCAGTGTGGGTTTTCAGACTCCAGGTTTGTTTTCTGTACCTTTTATTGCACCTCCGAGATGTGCAGCTACACCTATTTCTGCTAGTGTGGCCATATCTATTGCCAAGTAGAAGAGTTTTGAATGATTTGTTAGATTGGGACCTCCCACGTTTAATGGTACAGATGGAGAGAAGGCTTATGACTTATTGACTGCGTGCCAGGAAAGGTTGTTCAACTTAGGTCTTTTAGAGGCTCATGAGGTGTCTTACACTTCTTATCAATTTTGAGGAGTGGTAGAGATTATTTATTTCCCGTAGGACCATTTGTTCTCTTTTTATGGGTTGGGAGAAGTTTATTAAGGTGTTCCTTCAGAGTGTTGTGCCCTACAACCTTTGAGATCAGCACATGAATGAGTTTGACATATTGGAGCAGGGCTCCTTATTAGTTTCTGAGTATCAGGATCCTTTCCATGAGTTGTCCTGCTATGCCATATTGAGTATTCCCACCTTGTTTTAATAGATCCATGAGTTGGTAAAGCGGTTCTCCAGTTATGTTTCCACTTAGTTGAGGATGTCTTATACTCCGGTATGGTATAGAACAGTTCTGGCAGCATGGGCGAGACATTGTATCATCATATAACTCATAGTGATGGTTGTCGGTTAGAGAATCTCCCAAATAATAGTAAAATAGTTATTATTGTATTTTTAAATACATTGAGTCACTATCTACTGTTTTAAAAAGCTTTCTTTATAATGCATATTTATTGTTGCTTTTTAGATTGAACTGAGTTGAGTATTTCTGAGTTTGAGTATCTTTGAGTATCCTTGAGTGTCCTTGAGTTGAGTTGAGTTGAGATGAGGCCAGTATGATCTTCCTTTTTATCAGTTCAAGCTTATGTCTGTGCTTTAGAGTTCCCTTTGCAAGCTCGTACATTCCATGTATTGACACCATTTGGCCTACAACTTTCATGATGCAGATACAGGTTATGAGGGCCATCAACAGACGCACCGTTGATACCACTTGCAGTTCCAGAGTTGCTTTGGTGAGCCTCATTGTTTCCAGAGGATTCCCATATTTATTTTTTTAGTTTTGCTAGGATGTCCTGGGTCTTGTTCCGACTTCCATAATTGTCATTAGAGGCTTCATAGATAGTAGTGTTTGGGGAGTCTTTTTCAATTCCTTTGTTAAATGTTGAAGACTTGATTTGCTTCTTTGGCCAGTTCAATATTTTCTTTAAAATATTTTGAGTATCTATTTTTAGTCATTGAGTTAAATCTTTACATTTGAGGTTCATTTATTGTCGAGTAAGTCTTCCACTGAGAGTTGAGCCAGGCTAAGGGTTCGCTTGGGACCAGCAATGGTTCTTGAGTGCCAGATACATCCAGGGTGTTGGCTCGTGGCGTGACAGTCACCAGGGACCAAATCAAGCTCAATCCCCAAGACCTGATAAAAAATAACCCACAAGGCCCAAAATTGCCAAAAAAAAAGATGTCATGAAAAAAACACAAGGAAAGATATGGATAAACACTCACAAGAGATGCATTGTCTCCTACCTAAGGATCCATACTATCATATATATGTATGCTATAAGAATCTATAGGGAGCTAAGCCATCAAAAGGAACATTGGAGGATTTCTAAGGCATAATGACTCCAAAATGCACGTCTAAGGAAATCACTAGACTACGCCTAGTCTAAGTCTAAGAACTGGACATCAATATCAATCCAACAATGCAAATAGCTAAAACATATCATGATACAACACTTCACTGAAGGTAGATATGATCAAATTCTCAAAAACTACCCCAAAATAAGCTAAATAATGATTTTTATCCACTAACCATGTTACAAATTAGAAACTGCTTCCTGATAACGTTCAAATATACTTCTTGAAAAGAAATATAAACGATCGTATGCAATATATTTACCCAACTATGAGTCGGGGTCGATCACACAGAGAATATGGAAGAATATTGTCAATAGCAAATATTTAACGCGAGTCATTATATAAAAATGGGAGGATTTAAATTGAAATAAAATAAAAATAATAAAAAGATAGCTTTGAACTAAGTATTTATTTATATTCAGATTATTAAAAGTAACTAGGAATGTGTTCCCCATAAGCTCATACGCAGTAATCCTAATAATAGTAATCATTTTCTAGTGTATTACATGCAAAGTGATAAGTTAGGTATCACTAAATCCTTGGTCCGGCATCTAGAGAATTTCACCCAGCACCTTGGTTCGGCTACGTGTGTATAATTTACTAACCCTTACCTTTAACTCATATTAGACATCATAATCGATGTTTGACTTTGTTATTACTTCGCACCAATCGACACTAGCCTATTAGATAGTATCACACTAAATCTATGTTGATA
>JAJOOS010032027.1:0-26862 GCA_029582725.1 Solanum chiquidenum
CCCCCCCCCCCCCCCCCCAACATGAAGTGAAATTTAAGATGAAATCAAAAATTAAAATAAGTCAAAACGTAAGAGAGACATAAATAAAGAAAAAAAAAAAGATGAAAGAAAAAACTTAGAATGAAAAATAATAATATATTTTTAATTAAATTAATACGTGTCATGTAATGATTGATGTGTGAACGCACTTGCTTCTTTAAATCTGAGACTGATCGGAAAATGATATAATAATATCAGTTCAATATTGTTTAGTGAGGTAATATGACGATTGCAAAGTTAATGTGTCTTTTTGAAAATTCGAGACAATTTCAATAATGACTTTATGTCTTTTCTCTTACTTTATTATATTAATTCTCAACATGTTTGCTTCTGCATACAACTCATGATCATATAATTGATGTCGAACATCCTCCTTCTCCTATCCCCCATGCGTAACTAGTCACTAAAAAATATGAAATTAACTATCAAATTTATGATAATTTCTAACTAATCCGTCGCTACGAACCTTCTAGCTAATTAAATTTTTATATGATCAATCACTAATCAATTCATAACAAAATAAAATAAATATTATTTTTTTATTATTTAGCTGCAAAATAATTTATTATTATCTTTATAGCTTCCCTCCCTCCACATAAACTAACAAGGGTGTTTTGCACATGTTAGTATTTTACATGCTACATCAATTTGAGGTGAGTCATAATTAAGTGTGCATGTAACTCCTCTTCTTCAAATTTTACACCTATATATACCCCTTCAACTTAGTGCAAGTGATCATATCATAAAAAAACTATTTCTCTCTACTAATAAAGTTTTCGATCTAGTATTATAAGTTACAATAAAAATGGAGTTTCTTTGTTTAGCCCCAACACATAGTTTTTCCACCAACCCCAAATCTACAAAAAATATTTCCATCGACCATACTAGTACCACGGGTCGTATCATGAAAATGTACCAAAACATGCGTGGCTCAACGGTAAGACCATCGGCATTGCCGTTAAAAATGTCACGAATAGTTTCTGTTCCGGATAATTCAGTTCCAGTGGTAAGTGCTCCTGCAATCTTGCCAAAAGTCGACCCCGGGGAGTTGGTAGTGAATAATCCAACGGGGGGCGATCCCGATGAATTGTTTGAATATTTGGTTGACATTTTGGCAGCGCCAGTGTACGATGTAGCGATTGAATCCCCATTAGAGCTCGCAGAGAAGCTTTCGAATAGGCTTGGAGTTAACTTTTATATCAAAAGAGAGGATAAGCAGCGTGTAAGTTTAATTTTAGTTTTTTTTTTTTATTAGTGACGACTAACTTCTATAACTAAACAATAAAAGTAACGAATTATTAAAGAAAAAAATTATGTTAGACATGTATTTTTAAAGTTATAGGTTCAAATTTACTACTATTTCCTTACTTTTCTTTTCAGCGTGTCTAAAAAAAAAAGGACCCCTTCACGTGATATGTTAAATACCCCAAGATTAAATAACAATTTGATACATTTGACATAACTTTTATTCAGCACCACAACATTGAAAGTATTTTTTATTTTCTTAAACTTCGTGCCAAGTCAAACTAAGTCATTCTTTTGAAATGGAGGAAGTAGTATTTGTTTCAATTCAGTAGATTAATTCTTATATATACTCTGTGTTAAAAGTACTGAATTCAGATTATATATAGGTGTTTTCATTCAAGCTTAGAGGAGCTTACAACATGATGACTAACCTCTCAAAGGAGGAATTAGCTAAAGGGGTTATAACAGCATCAGCTGGAAATCATGCACAAGGTGTTGCATTAGCTGGTCAAAGACTTAATTGTGTAGCTACAATTGTCATGCCTGAAACCACCCCACAAATCAAGGTAATTATTTATGTGAATCGATTTGATTGGATACCGTAAAGTTATGATATTTCGATTTTTTCTTAAAATACTAAAACAAAATAGTGCCATGTTAACTAAAACGAAAAACAATAAATTATTTTCTAACAATCATATATATTTTTTTTACAGGTTGATGCGGTTATAGCCCTGGGAGGTCATGTAATTCTTCATGGTGATACATTTGATGACGCTCAAACATATGCACGGGAACTCAGTAAAAAAGACGGGCTCACATACATCCCACCATTCGATGCTCCAGGAGTCATCAAAGGCCAAGGTACTAATCGGGGTAGATTAAATGGTATTTAGTGATCCAAAATTTTATCATTTACAAATAAAATAAAATAATTTTTTTTCTCATGTTTTAACAAGGAAAAAAGTTTTTTATTTTTTTATTTTTTTTCAAATAAAGATTTAAAATTGCCTATAAAGTTGATAATAAGGAGGGTAATCAAGCATTTACCTATAAAGTAAAAGTTCAGGTAGTCAACCAACTGAGCTATCAAGATTCTTTTAAAAAAAAAAAATTGAGGGGGGGGTGGAGTGGATTGGGCGTCAACAAGGTGAAAGTTCAGTTCAGGTAGTCAACTAATTGAGCTACTAAGATTTTTCGTCTTCAAGTTATTTATTTATCTACTTATTTAAATATGATCATTATTTACGAAAAATTATGTGTACGTCAGGTACAATTGGAACGGAGATAAATCGTCAACTTAAGGACATTCATGCAGTGTTTGTACCTGTTGGTGGTGGGGGTCTAATATCTGGTGTTGCTGCCTTTTTCAAACAAGTTGCCCCAAAGACAAAAATTATTGGAGTTGAGCCATATGGTGCAGCTTCAATGACATTGTCATTGTATGAAGGACATATAGTAAAATTGGAAAATGTTGATCCTTTTGCTGATGGTGTAGCTGTTGCACAAGTTGGTGAATACACTTTTGCAAAATGCCAAGAGTTAATTGATGGAATGGTACTTGTTACAGATAAGGGTATTAGTGCTGCAATAAAGGTTAGCTAGACACATCATCTTTTGTCCTTTTTTATGTTTCCCGTTCAGTATTTGGTATCTGTTTTGGAACTGTGAAAAATCTGAATTAGCATCGAGTATGACCTATTGAAGGAGGAATCACTTCCTTTTAGGTTTAACTTTTTTTTTCATTTGTTGGTCTTGAATTTTAGACGTCTACTTATAGTCTGTTTGGCGGAGATCAAATTCGTCAAGCACTAATTACTAGTCAAAAGTATTTTTTTTAAATTTGTTGGTCAAACACAAATTGCTTCTCACCAGAAATACTTTTCAAAATAAGCTGATTTTAGAAGTTGAAAAAACACTTCTCAACATTTATCACCTCTTCTTATAAAATGGCATCTCTTTTTAAAAAAAAAGGGAAAATAATCAAATTTACCTACCTAGTATCAGAAATTGAACCTTTATTCTAAAAGAATTTGGACACGTGAAATCCAATAATTTCAAGACAGAGTTTCATGAACGATAAAGTAAATGCACGAACGAACCAAAAGTGTAACAAAAAAACAATAAAAAATCTAGCGATTTCGACTAGTACAAAGGTATATTTGAACCTTTTTGAGTACACTTGTAAAGGTTATACAATTTTTTTCGAAGAATTTGAACACGTGAAGTTCAGTCATTTCAAGCCGGAATTCAATTTTCTTTTTTTCTTTTTTTTTCAAATAGGATGTGTATGATGAAGGAAGGACCATATTAGAGACATCAGGTGCAGTTTCCATAGCTGGAGCTGCAGCCTATTGTGAATTCTATAAAATTAAAAATGAAAATATTGTAGCAATTGCAAGTGGAGCTAATATGGATTTCAGCAAACTACACAAAGTTACAGAGTTAGCAGAGTTAGGTTCAGGCAAAGAAGCTTTGTTAGCTACTTTTATGACAGAACAACAAGGAAGCTTCAAGACATTTGTTGAACTTGTAAGTTACTTGCTCGAACTCTTTAAAAATATCGTTTGGTATCTCCAATGAAGAATTCAAAATTTTCATTAAATGGTCATATAGAAAAATTTACTTGTTGCATTGTTTTTTGAACTTATTAAAAATATCGTCGAGTACCAACTACCAAACATGAATTTAGAATTTTCACTAATAAGGTTAGAAAAAATTATACTTGATGCATTGTTGTTCAAACTCTTTAAAAATATCGTTTGATAACTGCAGTGAAGAATCTAAAATTTTCATTAAGAGGATTATATAGAAAAATTTACTTGACTCATTAAAAATATCGTCTGGTACCAACTTATATATATATTAAGTTAATGACTTGTTCATATATTAATTCAGTCGATTTTGGCCTATTCATTTAACCATTTTACAATAGTATATGGTTTTTTTATATTATTATTTGGGATAAAAACTGAAATTTTAACTTGGATTACAGGTGGGCTCTTTGAAGTTTACTGAATTGACATACAGATTCAATTCTGAAAGAAAAAACGCTCTAATTTTGTACAGGTAATTAAATTAATTTCCTTCAAATTTAAATTTTATTTATTATTTACTATTATATTCAATTTTTATATTATTAATTAATTAATTAATTAATTGATTTTGTAGGGTTGATGTTGATAAAAAATCAAATCTTGAAGAAATGATTGTGAAATTGAATTCATCAGAAATGAGTACTCTTAATCTCTCACATAATGAACTGGTTGTAGACTATCTAAAACATTTGGTAATGTTCTTTTTTTTTTAATTATTTATCAAATTTATTTTAATTATTTTAAATAATTAATTATTATTTTATATCATTTTATTTTTATTTTTCTTAATAGATTGGTGGCTCAGCAAATATCAGTGATGAAATTTTCTGTGAATTTACTTTACCTGAGAAGGTTGGAACTTTAAGCACATTCTTAGAAGCTTTCTCCCCTCGTTGGAATATAACTTTATGCCGTTACCGTGATCAGGTAAGTTATATATACTAACAGTATAAGTTTATATTACATTATTATTAATGTGCGATCATCTTATAAAAATAACCCGACTTAGAAACGAATCCATTATTTAAGTTTTGTGAATTCAACCTAGTACTTGTTGCAATTTTAACAGGTTTCTACACATATGCATTAGCCATCATGTCGAAAGTATTAGGTTCATATAAATTTAGTGTTGCAAGATTGTATGTGACTTTGATTTGATTATATAAATATTCCTAACATCATCTCTACATGAAACTCACACTTTTATTTCAGATGATTAGTTTATAATGCAATTTTTTTCTTTTGCACCTATCGGATTTATAGAAAGTAAACTTTTTTGTATTATATAATAATAACTTGGGAGGATTTATTATAACTTTATTTATTTTATTTTATTGCCATGACAGGGAGATATAAATGGAAATGTGTTAGTGGGATTCCAAGTCCCTCAAAGTGAGATGAATGAGTTCAAAAGTCAAGCTGATGGACTTGGTTATCCATATCATGAACTGGACAATTTCAATGAGGCTTTTAACATTGTAGTAGCTGAGTGAAGGAAAAAAAAATTGTTGTTCTAAGTTGCAAATCCTACTTTTAAAATAAAAAAAAAATAACCGTGTTGTACGGGTCAGTTTATCAAGAAATAATTGATGAATTAACTTGTTGTAAGTTAATTTATCTTGTATGAATAATAAAATGCATGTATCCAATGTAATGGCCTTTTAAGTTCCATTAAGAAACAATTTATTATTGTCAATTACTTTTCTCAACTATTACTATATAAGTTGAAGTGACCTTTTGCTAACGATAGAAATAGTATTCACTGATCACTTTTTTCTTTTCGATCACATATTTATGAAATAAAAATTGTCATTATCATAATTTGAAACTCGAAGAATGGACATTGATGGTGTAAAAAAGTTGGGACTACAAACATTTCAATACAAGGAACTAGGAAGCTTTAAAGATTGTTCCACTCAATTGAGGATGAAGAATGAGAATTCTTGATTAAAGTTTCCCCTTAACAATATAATATAAAATCGATCAAATTCTATAGATTATAAATTTCTTGGATTAGTTCTACCCGTTAACAACATATATAAGATTCTATCAAGTCAGACTCAGTGATCATAAAATTCTTGGATCATTTCTATCCCTAAATGACAGATATAAAATTGATCAAATTCTATCGCGTTTGACTTATAGTGATCATAAAATTCTCGATCAGTTCAACCCCTTAATGATAGAATGTAAGATTGATTAAATTCTATCGAGTTTGACTCATAGTAATCATACAACTCTTGGATCAATTCTACCCTTAACAATATAATATAAAATTAATCAAATTCTATCAAGTCTAACTCATAAAGATCATAAAATTCTTGCATCAGTTCTACCGTGGAATATAAGATTGATCAAATTCTATCGAGCCTGCCTCACAGTGAACATGATCATTATCAAAAAAAGACTGGCACGCAAAAGGTATTTGAAAGTGAAAGCAAAAAATAAGTGTAAATTCTAAAAGAAAGAAAGAAATGTGTACATCCACTTGATTAAATGTCATAGCAGAATTTAACAATCATATAACTTAAACCAATAATAAATACTACTAATCTAAAATATCATCATCTTCTTCACCTTCCCAAACTCATAATTTCCAGTACTTCTCCCCTTTCTTCTGTCCCTTTTCCGTATCGCAAATGGCAATCTACTGATAAAGATATTTGATGATCTTTCACCAATAAGAAACAGTAAGAGAGAACGAGTTAACGCACAAACTTCCAAGCTTTGTGCATGATTTCATCGTCTATGTAGGGGCGCAACGACCACATGCTGGAGTAGCTCTCCAGTTCTCCAGAAGGTGAAGTGAGGTTAAGGGAAGAAACAATTTTTTCCTGATACAGGTAAGAAAAAAAAAGGATTAAAATTACGCGCTTAACTAATTCTACGCCAACGGAAAAAGATTATTACCTGCATTGTGTAGTCACTTTTTACCATGGAGTATACCACTGCCATCATTATTGCAATATCAGTGATTTCATGTTCCAGAGGATCAACAGAAAACGCTTCTGCCTACATTATTATAAAAGATCAGTTACTCGGGAAGCATATATACGTGCAAGATCAGCCTAAAGATCATGATCGCTTTAGATATTTTTTTCCTTTAAGAAATAAGCACACATGAATGAATCATGTCTGTATTAGTAACTTAAATTGGAAATTTGAGTGAACATTACGAGTTAAAAGGATAAAAGGATCTTACTTCATCATGACAGGTTTCCAACGGGTTTGTACTGTTGTCAACATTTAGTTCCCCCACTTGAGCCAAACTGCAATTTATCGATTGCACTACAGCTTCCGCTTCCTTTAAAAGACATGCAAGCTCATCAACTACAACCTTTGCTGCAATTAAATATCAGCATTTCATGATCTGAACTCCAAATCCAATTTGAAAATCACCTAATTGTTCACTTATCGTAAAAACTGTAAATGAAATTATTCTATGCAGGGTAATTCGAATAACAAACAAACCAATAGTAGCGCCATATAAGCTCTGAGGAAAACCCAGATTAGCATCTTTGCATATAGAAGTAATGTGACTACAGTCACTCTTATACAACCTTCTCTAAAACCGAATATATGAAGCCCCATATGTGTTCCAAATCAAGAGACTTTATTTGGTTTCATAAGTTGAATCAACCTTTTTATTCCTAACATGTTAATCTTAACGCAAGCCAATGTGTGTGGCATGTGCTGCTGAAGAAGACACCGCTTAACATACTTCTATTAGCCATACACAGTGGCAGAGCCAGAATTTCTAATAAGGGGGTTCAAAATCTAGAAAAATAGACACACGAAGTAGCCGAAGGGGGTTCGAAATCTACTATATATACCTAAAAAAATATTTTAACCATGTATAAATAATATAATTTTTCGCCAAAGGGGGTTCTCATTGTAAAGTGGCTCCGCCACTGGCCATACATAGATGACATTCTAGATCTCACAGGCAAAATTAACCGTGCATTAGCATCTATAATTAACTTGGTGCGTTGGATCAGAAGTTTTTCCAATCACTTCTTTGCTAGTTAGCTTAGTACAATTCAGACTTCCCCACCTATCCTACAATAGGGTTTAATTAATCCCATCAAAATTCTCGGATGAAGAATTAGCAAGATAAAGCCATAAAAGCAAACGTACCAGAAACTTCTCCTAAACTAGCTATGTCCCAGCAACTATCTTGTGGTGTGTATGTGGTTGGAAAGGGACCGTAAGCGTTTTCATGGCATCACAACTTCAACCTACTCCCTCAAAACTAGATGCTTAGAAAGCCTATAGTTGGAACTACCTCACCCGTGTTAATAGTGCTGACTACATTTTGGATTCTGTTAGCTCCATGACTTAAGAACATAGAATGGATATACTCTGGTAGTGAAATTTCTTGCTACTGTCCAGGTAAAGTAACAACATAAAGATGATATAGGAAAAAATTAATTCAAGACAGGGAATACCTTCATTTACGTGATTCTGAAGTCCAAGGTGGCTTGTATGTACTTCTGTGCAGAAGAAAACCCAAGTTGTGAAGAGAAATAACACCAAAACAAATCCAAGGAAAGAAATTGGAAACAAAAAGGGGAAATTCGACTGGACTAGATGTGAAGACAGTAACAGCAACATAAATCAAATCATTAAGACAATTTTCCACGCCTCTTGTTAATATATAGATATGTGAAAGATTTGTACCAAGATGTTTAAACAGTCTACTATATGGAAATGATACAAGCGAAACAGAATTATAAAACCTAAACTCTGGAAGCGAAAAATAAAGATATAATACATTACTAAACACTCAAACTTGCCCTCAACTGGCTAGTAAGTATTTCAACTTTGAGTATATATCTTGACACCTCAACTTGTCTCCACTGTGTCAATTGAACACTCCATCTTATAAGATGATCATCTAGACATTTGTCATAAAAAAAAAAGATGATCATCTAGACACCTCCGAAATTTATGTGCAACATCGGCGTCAGGTGTCCATGACACAACAAGTTGAAGTGTTTAGTTGCCAATTGCCACCAAGTTAAGGTGTCTAGATATGCAATCTCAAAGTTGAACTACTACTTACTTGCCATTTGAGCCCAAATTTGAGTGTGTTTATGTATTATGCCAAAAAGAAATGACGAACCCCCTCCCCTTCCTCCTTTTTTTTCCGTTTCAAGCATGGACCTTAACTTACCGAATTGGCTTAGTAAAATAGAAATTATTAGCTGTCAACTGTTCATAGTGAGCAGTGGAAGAGGGTCATCTCCCGAGAGGTCACAATTGCCGCGAGCAAAGATATTAAAGACGAGGAAGGCATTTTTGTTATGCTACTAATCAGGTATGCAATACGTATCAATGCAAATAACTCAAATTATCATAAAAAAACAAGAGAAATTCTACAGCATCTTGTAAACTTACTCTGAAAAGCACCACCTCATATAATTCCTTCACATTAACTGTTCTTTTATATAGATAAATTCAAGATTTACGGAACACTTACACTTGGACATATTGTGTACAGAATCATGAGCATTCATACATCCAGCTTCTATATAGGAGGAAAGCCTCTTGCTTTCATTATCTCTAATGATACGCTCGACCAATTCAGAATTCTTTTCAATTGGTTGACGCCGAAGATACTCTGACAAAAGCAGGCAAAATAAGCTGTATTCATTATAGAGTATACAAAACATTAATTTTACTCTAGTAGTAGATTCATTCAAATGGATGCTACAACACTCACCGAGTCCTTGCTGAAATCCAACTAGTAATCTACTTCCCACTTCCACTAATTCATCAAACTTAGTAATCCTGAAATATAGAGAGAACTAACTTAGTGTAATACTTTGCAGAATTGTTCACCATTTTCAAATTACAACAAAAAACCCTTTGTATCCAGACCTTACCACTACCTCGCGGAACCATTATCAAACAAATCCTACATGTCAACCCATGTTAACAGTTTTTTTAATTGTATATATGGCAGATGATGAGAATTCTGCAAAAACTACATTTTTTTTATAAATTTACAGAAAGTTCCATTCGGACATTTATCCATCACAAAATTCGAATTAAAATACATCCAATTGTTGTTTGCTCGTGAAAATTGAATTACAATAAAGTTCAGAAAGTAGGGGAGAACGAAGCAAATAATTTCTTGAGTAAGAAAAAAAACAGAAACAAAATCACGGTAGTCAGAGTTGTGTATAAACCTAAGCATAAAATCTGAAAAAGTATGAAAAATCTTCTCTTTGGATTTATACAAGGTACCGCCATCTTCTATTTCCATGGCGAAGGGAACGGAAAACACTCTTTCACCGGCAATGGCTTCCGCCTGAAAGGTTATCGGCGGCGATTTTGGTCTGTTTACCACTTTTAAGGAGTTTTTAACCAAAATTTGAGCACATTTAGTCCAAAGTAACAAAAAATATTCACTTCCCTCAGTAAACTAATTTGGAAACGTCATAAATGGTCCTGAACTATTGAAATAGGTTTAAATTAGCCCTTAGTTATACACTTGTTGATTTTAGATCTTTAACTAATACACTTACTGATTTTTAGTCCCGTAACTAAAATTGTAAGTATATAGTTAAGTGATCAAATCTGATAAAGTTTAGGATAGTTTAAAGGACTAAATTCGATAAGTATATAGTTAAGATACTATTTAGACCTACTCCAGTAATTCAGGAACCATTTATGGCGTTTTCTTGAAAACTAACACACGTATAACTATAGGTGACAAATATGTAGATTGAGCTGAATTCAGACGGATTAAGATAGGTTGAGTTAATAAGTTGGCGAATTATTAATTTGTTCAAAAATTACTTGGACTATAATGGACTATGCATTCATACCTCAGCTTGTCCAACTCTCATTAAGTTTTAGTTGTTCTATTTAGTTTTTATAATCTTTTTAATATCTTGTAAAACTATTATCTTTTGTTATTATAACTATATAAAATATATTAAATTTAAAAAAAATTGAAACTATTTTAACAAAATTTCTTATGAAGTGCATATGAGCCCAAACTTCAATGGATTGAAATAAACTTATCAATTAAAATTTGAACGGACCGAATGAATTATAATTTTATATACCACCTTTACATATACGTGAAGTTGAACTTAGATATAATAAGATTTAGTGGCGAAAACTACGGCTGGTATTGAAATTGAACTTGCGTGTAATAAAATTTTCAGTTGCGCAAATAATTCTATACTGAGGTGTTGTTGAAAGTTTGGTACGATACAAGCAAATTGGGGTCTCAACTCTGTTATTGGTGCGAATTATAAGAAATTTCTATATCGAGTTAAGCTGAAAGATCATTTCATTAATTCTCATAATGAAAATAAGACCAGATAAATTGCTCCCTCACCTGCCTCGAAGCAGTGTCATCATTCATTCATTGTTGTTTTTATGGATTGTCATATTATTTGTTATTGCTATTGTTTTCTTCTTCGTTGTTTTCCAATATGACTTCTTTACTACTATATTTACCTTACATATTTGATTTTTTATATTCATTACTAGGGCTGAGAAACAACATTTCTACCTTCACAAAGTTAAGTTCCGTACACAACACCCTCTTCAGACCCCACTTATGAAGTTACACTGGGTGTGTTATTGTTGTCGTTGTAACTCGTACAACTTGTGGTTGGATCGGAATAAAGCAATATGAAGTTGCACGAGGAATGGTTCACGCCATTTTTGCTTCAAGTTCTGCAAAGTAAGCTAAAGCTTTTATATTAACACCTGGCCAATGGCCATACTCCTAATAATATACTTTTACCCCCAATAATCTTACTTTACCATTACCTTTAGGAGGTGTCAAAGATGCCTCATCACCTGGAAATAAGCAACTTTCTATCCAACAGTAATTTCACTTCAACTTTAAATTGAAATGTCCTCAAAATTCTCATACCAATAAGATAAAGAAAGAAGAAGAGATTTACTATAGGAGAAAAGAAAAATGGGTTTCTTGATGTCTCTCTTAGGCGGTTTTCTTCTCGCGATGGTATTTTCTGTATCTAATGGAGACCCTTTAGTTCCAGCATTGTGCATATTTGGTGATTCTGTAGTTGATGTTGGAAACAATAACAACTTAAGCACTCTCATCAAGGCAAATTTTCCACCTTATGGAAGAGATTTTGTTACCCATAAACCTACCGGAAGGTTCTGCAATGGAAAGCTGGCCACAGACTTCACTGGTAATGTCTAAAACATTTCAATAATTGTCTCCGCAAAAGAAAAGTAAATGTCCTCTATTGTTTCTCATGCATGCATGTGTTTTATCCACAGCTGAATATCTGGGGTTCACTTCATACCCACCGGCTTACCTGAGCCGAGAAGCTAGAGGGAAAAGAGTTCTTACTGGTGTCAACTTTGCCTCTGCTGCTTCTGGTTATTATGAAAGGACTGCTCTACTGTTTGTAAGTACTCGAATATGTCTGAGAATAGAAATCAGTCGATTTTTAGAGGATGACTAACTTGGAAATGTCATGGTTTTTGCAGCGTGCTCTGACGTTGACACATCAACTTAAATATTACAAGTTGTGGCAAAGGAAAGTAGTGAATCTGGTAGGGAGGACCAACGCTACTAACATTTTCTCAAGAGGAATACATCTTATAAGTGCAGGAAGCAGTGATTTCATTCAAAACTACTATATAAATCCACTACTCAACAGAGTCTACTCACCTCATCAGTTCTCAGATATCCTCATGAAGTCTTACTCAACATTCGTTCAGGTCCAACTTCCTCTTCTGTGTACTAATCGTTACCGCTTCTTCAACTGTTACCATAAACTATTTCTTAAATCCGAGCAACCTGCACGGAATAACTTTGCATAACAAGAACATTATCAAATGAAAATGCAATTAGGACTAACCTATTATAATGTCCTAACTCAAGATCATTGGACTAAAATTTACTACGTACGATAGTAAGAGCCCTGGAAAATAAATTTAAGTTCCAACTCTTATTTGACAAACGGAAGCAAGCAAGCCCATGCACGAATCATAATAAGCACTTATCAAATTACAGAAAATTAGGATTGTTACAGGATGTACAAGGATGACATACACTTGACCACCAGGTAGACTTATCCTGAAACTAAGAAATAAGATCAAGCTGTATATATATATCACAAACTAAGAAATATTATGTGTATTCATTTATACACAAGCCAATCAGTATGTTAATATCAGCAGCGATCAATGTACAGAACCTCTATGATCTGGGAGCAAGGAGGATTGGGGTTACAACTCTGCCACCAACTGGTTGTTTGCCAGCTGCCATTACTTTGTTCGGCAGAGGAACCAACGAGTGTGTTGCAAAACTGAACAAAGATGCTATCTCTTTCAACAAGAAGCTAAACAGGACATCTCAAAAGTTAAAGAACAAGCTTCCTGGCATCAAGCTTGTAGTCTTCGACATCTACCAACCTCTCTTTGATCTGATCACAAAACCTGCAGAAAGTGGTAACATGCTGAGACTTTTTCTTCCTTCTCCTTTCCTACCTTTTTTCTCAAACTCGCTTATCCTTCAAAAGTATTGAAAGCACAAACATGTACAGAATTTTATTGTCAATTTTTATTAAAAAAATTATCTCATATCTTGAAACTTGACAGAGGAAGAAATGTAAATTTCTAAAATGGGTTTCCTGCTACTGTACTAAAATCAAAAAGGTGAATTAGGAAATGTCCCCTTCTTGATCCATTTTTGCTGATAATATTCCTATTTTCCAGGATTTTTCGAATCAAGAAAGGCTTGCTGCGGGACTGGTACACTAGAAACGTCATTCCTTTGTAATGCCAGGTCCATTGGAACATGCTCCAATGCTACAAATTATGTCTTCTGGGATGGATTTCATCCCTCACAATCGGCAAATGAGAAGTTAGCTCAAAGTCTGTTGGAACAGGGTTTTGACCTCATATCTTAAAGCTTCAATGCTGCAGAACGGTCGACTTTGTATGATAATGTTTATTACTTTCGAACTTGAAAGAGGCTTTAGTCGGTCTTAGTTCATACAAGGGCTTAAGTATATTTCATATGATAGCAGTTACAGCAAGTACAAAATGTCTGACAGCTTTCCAAGCTTGGGAATATGTTTTTCGGTATTTGATGTACTGTCAAATGAAAGTCAACTGAAAGAACAGTATTCTGTAAGTCTTTGAGTCATCCCATGAGATGAGCTCTATTCAACATTAAATATTCAACTTGATTTCCTACCCATAATTTATTTATTTATTTTTAAAAAAGGAAGACCTGTTTAAACTAAAGTAAGTTATAAGTATTTCCATTTGTCATAAAAAAAATAAAAATCAATCTTCTGGTATCTTCTTTCTTTTGGCGGCGGGGAAGGAGAGGGAGTTGATCTTTTGCTAGCTCTGGTGTTCACAAACAAAGAGAAAACCACTTTACCTGTGCAATAGTTATGAAAGTTCGAAACCAGCATTGGAATTGATAGCATATAGAAGCTTTGCTCTCAAGGTATTCTGGCGTTTGTATGTTGGAAGCTGTCAAAGGCAGAAGGAAAAATACAGATTATTGGAATATGTTCGAGTTAAAAGAGATCTTGTTGTTGAAAGCTACCTTGATTTTCAGTTTGACAAAATATGAGTTGGATTAGGTCCATTCAATGCCTCAAACTTAACGTAGTTTAATTTAACTGTACCTTGAGGGTGTTGTAGCATGTAGACGCTGAAGGGAGCCGATCAACATCCTGTCCCCCGAATGTCGCCAATAGTGGCAAATCACAAGAAACCTATATTTACGAAATTTCATTACTATTAACCACTGGTTATCAAGCCATTCCGTTTAAATTTTGGTTTGTACATTTTCTTTAGTTTTCCTTTCCCTTTCTTTCAAAACTTTTTGGTATTTTATTTGTTTTCATGCCCCCTCCCTCTTCACCCTAAAAATGAAAAACAACAAGATAAAAAAACAGGCCTTTAGAACATAAAGAAGTGCAACAAACATCAGGTAGCCAGAAGAGTAAGATTTTTAACAATGCTGGTGTTAAGTGATTACTGCGAAGACGAGAAGCAAAAACAGCATGTAATCAATAAAAGTATGTACGAGGAGCCACTTTAGAAAACTCACACACAAGAACAAGTACATCATGCCGATAAATGCCAGAAAGTTACTGAAAATGTGTTAATTAAGTTGTTTAGGATATTAATTTAAGAAAAAAGGAATATTCTTGCCGATTGTTACTTTAAAGAAAACAGCATGACACATAATGTGGCCATATCAAGTGAAGCATTTGTTTCCTTTTATAATTTGATTATTTTATAAAATTTGGTTTCTTGTTAGGGAAGGGGATTTCTGATTAGTTTTAGTTTGTTCTTATTAGAGTGGGACAATCTACAAGAGTTTTCTCTGCATAACCGTCCTCAAACAACTGAGAAACATGGAAATAAAAGATTGTAAAAAAAAAAGATAGCCTGGTGCACTAAGCTCCTGCTAAGTGCAGGGTCCGGAGAAGAGCAAGACCACAAGGGTATATTGAACGCAGCCTTACCCTGCATTTCTGCAAGGAAATGACAGATTGTATCCATACTTCACCAAAATCAAGACTGCCTCCTTTCAGCCTCTATAAGGCATAAGATACCGAAATACTGAATGAGTCTGAACTCATCCAGACATCTACATATGGCGATGCACTATTTAAAGCTTCAAACCTCAGCCACATTTGCACCTCTGCAACACTGTCACTGTCAGCCAGTGGCTTGCAGGAGAAAGTTTGTATCCCAGCACTAACACATTAGGGTTGAACTCAATTAGGAGACATGGGTCCTGTTCAGTTCCACACAAATTTCCAATCCACGGAGAAGATAAAATCTGGTTGTTTTCCCCAAATTCCTGTTTCTTTATGAGGATTTTGCAGAAATTTTTTAAAAGACACAAAACTGATAAATATCGTCTATCCTGCATTTTCCATCCAAAGTGAAACACTGGAGCCGGTTTACCAATAAATCAGATGCCAGTTTCACATCAGTTCACCAACCAATAAAAACTTTCCCTGCGCTCCTATTTCCGGGTTCTTTCGACGCTTAACTCTCAATAATTTTACCCCTTGTTATACTTTCACCATTGTCGGTTGACCATTTTGAATTAACACTGCCTATTTACCACTTCACTCAACATCCAGAAAAAAAAATACGGTGCTCATTATTAACCTTTAGAGCACAAAATCTGGTAATAAAAGCCTTCTTATCTGTTTATCATCTTCATGTGTGCTAGGTGGTTTCGTGATTTGGGGGGAAGGGACAAGAAAGTGCATACCTTGTGAATGGTGAAGGTTGGCTGTAGATATTTGAATCCAAGCAAAGGAGCACGCGAACAACTTGTCACAAACTTAAGCAGCAAACACCGTTCTTTTGGTTCAAAACTCGCAAATACCTAAACCACAAGAACAATTAGTTAGAAATGCTTAATTGTCTTCAATGGTTTATTCTCCTACTCTAACACTTGCCACCACATACATATGATAGATAACACCAAACAATAAAAAGATCATTGCTTAGACCAAGTTCCTTCTGTCGAGAGATGTTTGTTTGAGATGGTTCAAGTAGACAATGATGGATATCACATTTGAAGTTTCTTAACATAAAAAGAAAAAGAGAAGGAGAGGGATAATTCATGCATACCTCCCAAAAGAGTTTAACTGTCCGACTTCCTTCGGTGTAACCTCCAGTATAGCGAGTATTCTTCCTTAAATCATCAATGTCAATATCATGGTTTCCCCCTGAAAGCAACTGGATAAAACTTTAGATTAGCTGAAATGAAAGTATGCAGTCCAGCAAAGAAAAGCCTTTGTAATTCATGTGGCTTTCAATTTATTCTCATACCACATAAAAGCATATGCACTCTATCTAATTTATTTATGCCTTCCATTCTATTGTCTGCATGTCATGTTAGTTCCTTAATTTTAAAGAAATGTGGAGAACTAGATAAGATAAAACAAAAATTGCAGAGTTATTGCCAATACATTCAGCATTTACAAGCCAATCGTTGTTTCGAATAAGCAAAGAGATTAGGAAGTCTAAACCTAGCACGGAAAGAACAAGGAAAGATCAGTTGATGGTAGAATTTCATACCCCATGAGGAATACAGTAACATTCTATGGATTGATGGTAGGATGACAGAGTAAGCGCATACATAACTCACCTTTGCCCACACACATAGCAACTACATGCACATGCAAGTATATATGCATCTGTAATAAAGCACAAGTCGAAATAGAGAGGCATCTGCCTCTATTTTGCAAGAAACAATAAAATCACAGGGTATGCAATCAAAATCTATGTTACATTAGCAGAGACAGGGTCATGCATCAAATACAACTTCGGGACTATTCCTTACATGTGGATTTCATTTGGCAGGTTTTATTTGTGTTTTGAAGGATCCAAACTCATACCCATATCAGACCTGCCTGATGTAATTAAATTAAGTCAAAATAAGAGTCCATGTAACATAGAGTTTGATCTAGTAACCACCTCCTAGGTCAAGCTTTACATGAAAACTCAGGCTATAACCTGCTACAGTATATGTGGAAGGGGTAAGCAATAGGGAAAGAAAATTGTACACAGAGCTACTAAAACAGAAACACAAAGTTCTGCTAAAATATGCACAGACGGAATTACCTGATTAAATTCACTTGCATTAAACAACTTTAACCAGGAAGGGGATATAAGGTCTGTCAGTCCTCTATAAAATGCATTTGAGAAAGGAAGTATCTGCCATTGAGAGCTGGAAACAATAAGTCACCAATACCAGCAAAATGGGGATCTCAAAGTAGGAGCACAAGTATCGATACCTGCCGATTTAATTTAAAATCTGCCATTGCATGAACATATTGCAACATGTTTTCTTTTGTTACAGAAATATCCTTGCCACCAGGTTTAAGCTCAATAACAATGTGTTTCCCCAATGACTCCTCAGTAACTGTAAAATCCAATGCGAGGTCCTTGACATCACCATCATAGTGCTGCATAGACCGAAACCAAATATAAGTCTTCTGCATAGTTCCATTAAAATTGGATATGGATATATAGAGGCTTGGGGTTGTTGATTATGTAAGATTGAAACTTTATTACTGTCCTCATTAGATAACTTCTTTTGTTTTTGATAATGGTCATAACTTCTTCTTTTTTTGAGAATGGTAACATTACTGTCCTAGTTAGATAATTATCATTAATATAAGTACAAATAGGTGTGTTTATATTCCATATTAATCAAATCACTAATACATTTTTATCCTTAACTTTTCATAAATTATCAATAACGATCTTAGAAGAGACGACTTCTTCGATTGGTAACGATCTTATAAGAGACCTAAGTAACTTCAGCTATCTACGGCAGCCCTCTTACTTCCCGATATAGTTCCAGCAGCACCATTCATCTTAAATTCAAATGCCTTCTTCAACGAGTGTTCTGGAAACACCACTCCTATTATCAGTTACGAGCCCTGCAGTGTCACCTCTTTCCACCCATTATTTCGCCACTATATTAAGCAACTGTTGTAATTTTCTGATAGCCAGAACCTTTTTTTAACTTTTCTTTAGGCAATTCTCGAAAACATGGAATTCACTAATAGAAAGATTGACAGCTTATGTAGCAAATTACACTAAGTTCCTTCAGTTTCAAACACTTAAACAATCGTCTCCACAATTATTAAATGACACTCAAATCAGTAATCATATTTCTTGTGTTTCCCAGTCCTCCACTCTGACCTAAAATCATTAACTCAGGAGCTTACTATCACCTTTCTGGTAACAATTCTTTTTTTCTTGACAAGTCTCTGGTAATAACTTTTTTCTATGCTATTTCTTCATCAATAAATCAATATGGCATCAGAGTAAGTAGAGACAATTTACACAATTACAAAAGTGGGCACATTTATTTTATCATTTTAGGTTTCCAACATGTTCCATCATATGCAGGGTTAATTCTTTTTTCTTCACCCAAACACATGAAAATATTTCCTGACCAGTGACGGTGAAACTCGAACCTCCAAAATCTCAAGGTGCTTTAATTTGAAAACTTAACAGGAAGGAAGAAAGAGATTATTAAGCGCTGAAAAGGCACTTAAGAACAAAATAAATTGGAAATGAATGTTGAAATCAACTTACTTCTCACCCCTAAGCTAAAAATTCTTTGTGGACTATTTGCTTAAATATAGTAGAGATAAAGTGCTTAAAGAGTTATTTTTTGAAGTGATAAAGTGCTTAAAGAGTTTTTAGAACATTCTGTTATATGCAAATAGAAAAATGTTTTCTTCTACCAATGTTGATTTTGGGTAGATAGAGTTTCCTACCCTTTCAACAGCTCTTTTAAAGCACATCAAGGTGACCATCACAAGGAATAATTAGCTACTCATTTTTGCTTGTCGTTTAGTCATCTGTAACTCTTAAGAATGAAATTTCTGGAACTGATTAGAAGCATTTACCTTAACATACATAAGATTCCTGTATAGCTCAGGATCAAGTGTAGACAATTCATCAAGAAAGCTATAGCGGCCCAACAGCTTTTGGACAAAAACATGTGAAAAGGAATAATCTAGCAATATTCCTTCATAGAGTGCTTTGCCGACGATTCTCCCCAGAAACTCGATCATCTGAATTCCATTGTCCAAAAATCTTGCAGCTGTATTAGGAATTAGATGTCTATCTGAAGTCAAGGTCTGTGTGAACAGCCCATACCTTACAAAATAGAACCAATTACAAAAATTTCAAGTCATTTCAGAGACCAAAAAACGAGATGGCTAACTTGATAAATACATGAGCAAAGGCAACTCACTCAGGTGAGAAGGCTGCTTTGGCTATTTCTGTCAAGAATTCCTTGGATAACCCACCATAGTCCAGGCCAGCCTCTGGAAGACCAGACTCATTCACGAAAGAGACGTGGATGCCGGACTTTAACCTTGATCCTAAGTTATTTAGTTGCTGAAATCCATCTTCAATAATATGACCACGACGAATTACTATCTCGACGGAACGTCCACCAGGTCCAAGAACTTCACCAGCCATTTTTCTCGATGCCTTATCCATGTTGATGAATTCTCTAAACATCTCAACCCTGCCAATGACCAGTAATGATTTAGATCATTGCTAGACCAGAAGAAAACAACTGGGATCCTTTGATTTGAAAAGGCTACAAACAGTTGCATGTGTGATTCCAAATTATACCCCTAATGCAAGAACTACACATTTGAATTCATGTAAGTCGACATAGCAACATCTCTTTGTCTAGAAATCAAAAGCAAATTATTCTTTTTATGATTACATTGGACCTACGAGACTGACCTCAGTGGTTTAAGCCACAACATGCAACATCATCATATACAGTGGTGACCAACATATAAGTATAATTCCAAATTATTAAGGAAATACACGGAAAATTCACACAAACATGTTGCACATGAATTTATGCCAGTCAAATATTAAAAGGACGGAGCATAAGTCCATAAAGCTTTTATTGGCAACAGAAAAAGGAGGTTAATGTATTTATCCTGTAGACAAAGGGTCGAACCAAAACCCCAACCAAAAAAAGGAAGAGTTACCTCAATTCATGATTAGAAATTTTACACTCCAGGGTGCTAAAGGCAATAGCAGTCGGCGTTAAAAAATACTACTGTCCCAAATCAATTTGGTGGTGTTGGTGTCATTGACTTCCTCACCCCAGCAGGGGCTTCAAGAAGATACCTTAATCACATGATGATGACGTTCAAATGTTTAAAAATTACGTGCCTAGTAACATAAATTGGGACGGCTGAAGTACCATATATTAACGTGGACGAGTAAGACTAAAACAAAAAATATGAACAAACAGATAAGAATCTTAACTAATTCACCCAAACAACAAAAGATGAAAAGCACAGAGCATCACAGACAAAACCCGTGAGCTGTCAATGTCAGGCACAGGAAAGGAGCATTTGGACAAACTCTAGATATTAAAAATTGTCAGAATAAACTTAAAGGTAAATGAATGATGACAGCTTATGATGAGTTTTTCATGTCGAAACTACCTTTCTTCAAATGGGAAGATGTGTGGGATAACAGTAATGATGGAGCCCATGCTCAAAGTGATTGAGGCATCATCACCGTTTGAAGTAGCTGACAAAACTTCATGAGTCCTGGCAGCTACAGCAATGGGTGGCCGATTATTTCTACCTGGTGAAAGCCACAAAGTGGGAGGGCAAAATTGGTGCCTGCAATCCCTTTCATACAATAAATGAAGACATTTGATAGCAGAATCTGTCAGAGGTCTAGTTTTAGGACCAGTACTGTGCGACATTGTATTATAAACCAATGTATTCAGCACCGACACAATTTTCTGCTGCTGCTCCAATGTAAAGGGGACCTACATTCACGTAACTCTTACTTTTAGGACAGTTTTGAAACTTACTTTTAGGACATATTAATATCATTCTAATGACATTGGAAAATCAAATATAGCTTGAAATATTTAAATTAAAAAGAAATCTGACCTGTTTCTCATAAAACTCTAGGTCATCAAGAACTAACAACAGGTGTGAATAACTAGCGCAAAACAGATGTAGTAGACAAGACAAATCTTTTGATAGGCCATCAGGACCCTGCCTTAGCAATTCAATGTCCCACATATCAGAATAATGCTTGTCAATGTGCACTGCTTTTGATTTTCCATCAACTGGATCCACAATTTTGAACTCAGTTTGTGATTTCCCAGTTATCTTTTGAAATACGCTAGCCCATTTGCTGCCTATATCTTTAGAAGAATGTTTTTGCTTTCTCTCAGAAGCTTCAAGAATCTTGTTTTCAGAAATTGTACTTCCATCCAAATATTTGCCCTTACTGACAAGATTCTTTCCTTGAAAAAGTGATTCATCGAGGGTTCCCCACAGGTTGGAAAGAAACCCGGGAGTAAAAGACAGCATGTTGAGGACTGGCATTGCCCCTAGCACCGGATTCAAAATAGAAAATATTCTGAGCATCCATGAATAGTAGTAAGCAACATCAAGCAATTCACAGCTCCCAGAAGATTCTGCTCCGCATAAGGGTAAACTTTCAGCTTTCTGAATGAGACCATCTTTCTCCAACACTAAAAGTTCCATCAGATGCCTCTGCAGCCAAACAGGCTTAAAGAGGCTCATATACGACATCTTTAAGGATCCAAAAGTTGTCTCGACTTCAACAGAATTCCCATCACCTTGAACTTCTTGGTTCTCCTTTCTCACCCATCCAGCCCTTTCAATCTGAGACAATAATTTCTCCGTCAGCATAATCACTACACGGACATAGGATTGACGGTCTAAACCAGACACTAACTTTCCAGAATCTAAGTTATTGCTTTCACTGCCTGCAGCAAGGTATATAAAATTTCCAAGAGCCCAACCAACTGGTGGCATCACCCTGTTGTGAGAAGAACTTGTCATCTGATCCATATCTGACATATCGTTTAGAATTTGCTCCTTTGACATCTGCCATCACCTGTCACAGTTTGATCAGTCCCTTCGCATTCTAATATCCATAACTGCATCAGAAATAACGCAAAATATGGATGCTAATTCAACTCTGGAAAGGTATCAGTATAGTAATTTGCACAACAAACTGTAGATACAGAGATGATCACCAAAATGAAATTAGTAAGTGCTATTGCAGGCTGCCTCAGCAATTTAGATAATGTGAGTCATCATAAATTCAAGGAATAATACACAAAAACTTCTCTAAATTTGGCTCCATTTGCAACTTACACACCTAAACTATGAAGTGATTATATTACCCCCTGATCTTCCTTTTTACCTATCTATTAACACCTTGAAGTGCCAAGTGGCATAGAGTAGTTTCAACTCTTGTATGGGGCACGATAGCAAAGAAAGAAATATAATATAAAGAAACTATATTGACTTTTTGTTTTCCAAACGACTAAATGTCATTGGTAACAACTATTTGTTCCAACTGTGTATCTTTTTTCTTGCTTTTCTTGTTTACTTCTCTCATTTATTTATTTTCTTTGTTTAGAATGTTGGATCTGATCCAAATGAAATAGAACCAGATCCAAGCTTTTCACAGATATGATGAGGGAAAATGGATTCCATAAACTGCTTTAGTTAAACAAACAATTAATTAGTAAAATGCCACATGTTTAAAAAGTCCACGGGTTAGAGTGTGAAAAAAAAGGAAGTTCAAGGCAGTAATACAAGTACCTCATAATTTAGGCGTATAAGTTGCAAATAGAGCCAAGTACTATACCGAAAAAATAAATTATCAGTTAAATTCAAGAATTTTTTTTTTATATATATATATATATGTATATATATGTTTGTTCCAAGTTTGTTCAGGAGAGAAGTATTTCCATATGTTTACAATGAAGTGGATCTAATCAACTTATACTTGTGGTTGTCTGGTAGATTTTCTAGCCCAAACTGACAATAATATCGTCCCATATGCACAAATTGCCTTAAAATTATGTAGGTACGGGCATATACACTCATATAGTTAGTGGCAACAATTCCCTTTACTCTGACAAACTTACCAATAGTATCCTCAAGCAAGGGGTTATCACAGACTTGTGTTTCAAAGGAGGAATCAACACCACTGGTAACCGTTGAGCAAACCAGGGTATTGTGAGTAGATAAATACAGTATTGCTCCGCAGCACTCTGAACTTCTAGCAAGTCATTATTATTATCCGCAACTAGATTCATGACATGAAATGGCCGTAATGCTAAAGTAATTGCACTTGCAGTTATCAGTAACTGTTCATCTGTCTGAGAAGACAAAGTCACCTGAACGGAACTAGGGGCCTCAAGTTTACAAATGTACCTCCTTACAGAATTGTATAGTCCACTTTTAATACTTCCCATGAACTGAACTAAATCCCTAACAGCCATTAATGCACCCTGTATATTGGTATTGCTGATGC
The DNA here is from genome assembly GCA_029582725.1 of Solanum chiquidenum. Taxonomy (NCBI): domain Eukaryota; kingdom Viridiplantae; phylum Streptophyta; class Magnoliopsida; order Solanales; family Solanaceae; genus Solanum; species Solanum chiquidenum. The sequence goes on from JAJOOS010032027.1 coordinate 23,772, forward strand.
ATTTCCAACCTTTCACATCAGTCAGAATTACTGCCAAGCGCATTGCTAATGATGCAAGTAGAACATCATTACTCTTGTGACAAGAATTATCATATTCTGTTAAAATAAACAAGCAAATGGTAATCAACTTCTTTGCTTGATAATTCCAAACTTTTCTCTCTTCCACGGTTCCAGTAGCCATTGAGCAAAAGTTTTCATTGGGATCTAAAAAAGAAAGAAGTAGACAGATAAAGTCAACGTACGCTATAACATAATCAACTTAACTGACAAATAGCAATGGATAAATGCCAGATCATGCAAGGGGTAGGACTTTTAAAAATAAGGATTTATAGCTGGTATTTGTGCTTTTATGGTTCAAAAAAATAGGGAAACGAATTGTTTTCTTTCATCTTTTTATAGTATGTAAGTGAGTAAAAGATAAACAATCATTATTCCATAACCAGCCATCGAATTGTTGAGAGTGTGTATGGCACACAATTTAGCATCCTGATGAATCGTAATCCAGAAAGAGACGCTCAACATCATTGCAAAGTATTTCAGATACAGTCTTTATTATTTAATGTTTTATCTTTGATAAGGTTCTTTGTATTATATGCTTCTAGAAGACAATGATTCTTCTTTCTTTCTGTTTTTTCTATTTCACTAATAACCCAATGCAGCTGGGAGCAGAACATCCACCAATTCAATGAATATAACTTTTTTGAAATTTCTAAAGGGCTGGATTAAAGCACTTGTCAGGTGAAGCTTAGAAATATGGACATCATTCTGACAAAGAAGAGTTATTCTATAACCATATTTCATATGAACTCATAAAATGTAGAAGGAGACATCGAGACATAGGATACTTTTCTTGCCAAGACTCACAAAACACAATTGTTATAGTAAGACAATCATGACTACAAAATTTGAATAGAAACTCAAGGACTTGAAATATATAAGAATAGCATACTTGTTGAGTTTATGCTCTCCAGGATAACTCCAAAACAACTCCTGATGCAATCTTTTTCTCTGGGTTGAATTCTTGGATATCGCGCCAACAAGAATGTAGTAAAGAAAAGAAAAGGCCTCAGAACTTGGCTGGATATAGACGGTTTCTTTAGAGGAGAAAGATGACTATTTATCAATGATTCCCACTGCTGCTGAAACTCCAGGGCTATACGTTTTTTAACATGATAACGATGCCAAGCTCTCTGCACATATTTTAAGAAGCCGCGTTCATAGTTGACAATCACACTTGAAGATGAGATCAAAACATTGTTTTCTTACAAGGCTTTCAGAATGTTACTGATTTATAAAGAAACTTCAAACAACAAAAGGATCATAATGAAAGAAAGAACAACACTAGTTCTGCTGTATTACACAAAAGTGAATTCAACAAATAAAAAATTTGCAATGTGTATGCATATCAACGAATGATAAACCTTCAAACCACAGAACCACAAAAAGATTTATCATGTTTGCAATAAGAAAGAGATTACAGATTCCAAATATCTATTTGTTCTTTCTAGTCCATTGTGATGGCATATTATTCAAGCTTCAATTTTACTTCTGAAGTTTATCCAAATAGCTAAATACATATCAAATTCTAAAACCAAAAAGATAGTCAACAAATAAAGCAAAATAGCCTTTCCTCTTTCTCCCGATAATTGACTTGGATTCCCCAAGTTTCGACCCCCCATTATCTGCCTTTGGTTGTTATCTATACTGAGGTACATTAACCACTTAGGTAAAAATATACACCTCATCAAAATGAACCTTTTCCTTTTGCCTTTTCTTTTCTTTCATAGGTGACTTCACAAAAATTATAAGCACAAAATATACACTTCAATATCAGGGTATAATAACTCCTTTGCTTGTTATTTAATTCAAAGAGAGTAAAGCACAAACAGAACATGGTCTCTTAAGATATTTCTATTTAGGACTAGGATCAATTGACACTGAAACATAAAGTAACAAGACCATAACTGTGTGCCCTTGCCTTAAAAGATATCAACTCATAAGCCTCACCTCCAACTTATTTGAGGTCTTTTCATTTTTAGGTAACTTATTTTTTTCATTAATCACACGAATCAAAATTACAAAGCAAGCTAATTACCACAGTTAGCTTAGTCTCACTGCTAATAACTCCCTATCCAAATGCTTCCTACCATCAACCTCACCAAACTAAATACAACTAGGAGCCATTACTTAACAAAAGTCATGACTGCACTACATCCTTTGCACCTTTTGGTGCTCTAACATCACAAGCATAAGCAATATTCCTAGTTAATCTAAGGTCATCCACAGCCTGTCATTTGAGGTTTTAAGGTGCTTTTGACATAGTAATTTTACTATTGCGACAATGAAAAGCCATTAAGTTTAGCTTATAATTATATGATCATCTCCAACTTATTCGAGGTTTTAAGGTGCTTCTGACACAGTAATTTAACTACTGTTACAATGAAAATCCACCAAGTTTAGCTTATAATTATATGATCATCTCCAACTTATTCGAGGTTTTAAGGTGCTTCTGACACAGTAATTTAACTACTGTTACAATGAAAATCCACCAAGTTTAGCTTATAATTATATGATCATCTCCAACTTATTCGAGGTTTTAAGGTGCTTCTGACACAGTAATTTAACTACTGTTACAATGAAAATCCACCAAGTTTAGCTTATAATTATATGATCATCTCCAACTTATTCGAGGTTTTAAGGTGCTTCTGACACAGTAATTTAACTACTGTTACAATGAAAATCCACCAAGTTTAGCTTATAATTATATGATCATCTCCAACTTATTCGAGGTTTTAAGGTGCTTCTGACACAGTAATTTAACTACTGTTACAATGAAAATCCACCAAGTTTAGCTTATAATTATATGATCATCTCCAACTTATTCGAGGTTTTAAGGTGCTTCTGACACAGTAATTTAACTACTGTTACAATGAAAATCCACCAAGTTTAGCTTATAATTATATGATCATCTCCAACTTATTCGAGGTTTTAAGGTGCTTCTGACACAGTAATTTAACTACTGTTACAATGAAAATCCACCAAGTTTAGCTTATAATTATATGATCATCTCCAACTTATTCGAGGTTTTAAG
>JAJOOS010032028.1:0-21654 GCA_029582725.1 Solanum chiquidenum
AAAGTAGTGTCCATGTTTTCCTTCAAACTTCAAATACCTGAAACTTAAGGGTTTTCATCAGATATTGAGATAAAGCAAGCATTTGAGGACATAATTTCTATTAAAATATAGCCCTAAATAAGTCCAATTTGTGGACTCATCAACACCTCCAACTTAAAATTTTGCTTGTCCTCAAGCAAACTCAACATCAGCTGTTCAAAAAGGGTATCTCAAATAGTGCTACACAAGACTCACTCATGAATGTAAACAACAAGACTTCCATCTACTTATGCGAAGATTCAATTGTGTACTCAAAGATTCAAGTTGTGACACACCATTACCAAAGATTCTCATGTTCACAATACTTTCTACTAATGTAAGTTCAAGCTCAACGAAAGTATCTAAATGCCCTAACACAAAGAATGATTCCATATTCACACACAGAAGCTAATCAATATAAGATCAGGAATCAGATGCAACGCTCACACTCAAAAAAGAGGAACACAATGCATGTTTTCACCCATAGGTTTGCCCTTATTTTCTGATCGATTTTCGGTTCGGATTACTCAAGATCAACAAGGTCTTTTCAAGGCTTGTAATGGGGCTGAGTGCAAATGTATGGTCATTTAGGTTTAGTGACTTGTTTATCCTCGTTAGATGTGGTGTTCTCAGAACATCTTTTTCCTTCCCTTATCACTTTTTCTTGTAGCGCTTCTAAGTCATCTTTTTATTCACTCTCCATGTATTGCTTGGAGACCCAATTCTTTTTGCACTTTTATTCCAAAACTTCTTTTTTGGAGGGTTTCCATTTCGTCCTGCAATACCATGGGTTATAGATACTTTTTCTTCCACTTCTTGACTTCTCCTTTTCCTTTTCATCACACCCTCAACTTAGGCTTTTGGCCTAAGTTGGCTATTCACTAAACCACAAATGAAGAGGATTATAGTTAGTGGGTCAAGGTCTAGGGTTCATCAAGTTTCTTCCAAAGAAAGGTAAGGCTCAAGAGGTGTTCAAAAGAGTTTCACACGTTCACGGGTAGGCGAAAAAAGAGGTATATGTCAAATTTGTCTCACACTCTTTAAAGTTGCCTAAGATCATCTCAAGAGCACACCTTTCTAAATCAATCAGACTAACGGGCAAATTCTAGGTTTATTCATGCATGGTTCAAAGTAAGATAATTACACAAGGCATTGATACTTAAGTTAAACAAGACTACACTTTCGGTAGTGTGCAACGGTAATTATAAGAGAATCAATTTGATAAATGCCTAATCACAACAAGATGCAAAGAGTTCACATATTGTCTATGCAACTTCATTTGGTCTCATCGTAGCCACACATTCATGTTTGTTCAATTGAGAGGACTATTCACTTGGAAGATTATTCTTTCCTCCTCGGCGAAAGAGGGAAAAAAGGGTGTGTGGGAGAAAGAATTAATCGGAACTAAGACTTAAATTTTGCAAAAAAACAACCACTTTCAACACACGAAAGATGGCAAAAAATTTCGGAAAATTTTAAAACTTTTCGGAAGGGTCAAAATCATTTTTGTATTTTAAAACAAAAGGGAGAAATGAGCTCAATCATTCACAGAAAGCATTAATTAACTCAATTAAAAATAGACAACCAAAATATACACAAAAACACAAATATCCATAACAAGCAAACAAGGTGGGCCTCACCCCACTAAAAATGAATGCAATTTGTTCTCAAATGCAAATGATGAATATCCAACCGTGAGAACAAAGAAAGATAGAGAGGGAGGTAAAGAGGGGATCCTGTCTACATGCTTGCTCTATCTGTCGGGGCATCGTTGCCCGATGCATTAGCCTGGAATGTGACCATGCTCCCAGGACTATCATTCTGGGTCGCATTGTGTTAATTTATCCTAGCTTCTGCAGCGATGTCTCCCGCAACCATTTTGTCCACTTCATGGCCCACCAAAAAGGAGTCTATAGCCCTGTAGAATCCACATTTCAACGAAAGAATAGTAGGGTCAATGGGGGTCATCCTGCTAGCACTTGCTTTCTTACTCTCTTTTCTTTCTTTGGCCAGTTCTTCTATCTTCTCGTCTCTTTTAAAATCTCGTGCTCTTACATGTCGGGGTGGCATATCCCTTCTTGTAACTTTTGGTCTAGCCATTTCTACAAACAACTTCGAGAAAAGTTAGATAGTATTTTAACAGGGCAGGGGGATTCTGAGTGTAGAATAGCTTCACCAAACCAACTGGCGAAGTACTCATCCATTTAGGCTATTAGCTGAAAATGATGCACATAAGGTGCAAGGGTGCGGACAAAAAGGCGAACAAGGAGTCTTTTAGAGAGTCTTCCACTGCGCTTAGCAGTATTAGGCTCACCACCAAAAGTTACAGATCGATTATTACACGTAGCATTCAGTTAAAGGTGGAATAGGAGAGTTAGGCAAACCACCAAGCATTTCAGTGAGCTCTACTCGGCTCGCCAAATAGCCCAACGTGTCTATTTTCAACCCATTTCTTTCAAATTCAACCCCGTAATCCCTGATAATGTAGTTTAAGCCTATTAAGGCCTAAATTCAATGAAGACCATAGCAATTTTTACACACCCATAGCCAAATAAGTCGACTCAAAGCACAATCAAGTGGTATTCTACAAGTTACGCAAAAAGTATTGAATCATAATCGATAATATATGGAATCCCATCAATTCAGAGCCTCGAAAGAGGTTCAACAATATCAACACTATCCAAATGAGTACAATTTTAATAAATTAAACACGGGGTTCGGACTACCAACCTTGATGCCGAACAGATACCAATGAAGTGCTAGGCAGCAATGCGATCCAAGTTCGAGCATAGATCAATGAAACAAAATACTCCTGAAGTGCAGAAAATATAAAAACTAGAGTGCTGGTGTGAGTTTGGACAGATGAAAAGTGGGGGAAAGTGAATAAAGTTGAAACTTTTAAACCTTTGGCTTGCAAAGACCGTCCAGTTTTCGACCACTCAGCGACGTTAGTCAAGATGGCCTACTCACTCGGCGGAGCACCAATTGCTTAGTTTCTTCACCGATATTTATAGAACTTCTGGTTTACGAGGGTCCAATCGGTGGTGTCCCTCGTGATTGCCGACATGGTCGGCGATTCACAATAACTTCCAAAGCTTGCCGAGTTTTATAGACTCTAATGTTGATGATGTCTTCAGTCAAACGGCGGATAAGATTGGATATGCCGACTGAATCTATTGCTATCCAATCCGTGCATTTTTGTTCACTCTCCACACTTTCATATGCACAATCAACACACCATTATTTAATCAAAACAAAAGAAAGCGATAAATGGTCTTTTGGTTGCCTCCCAAACAGCGCCTTAGTTAACATCGTGGCACGTTACAAGTTCAACTTTAAACCTCATTTTTGGAGTTAGCCATGGTATCACTTGGTAAACCATCTGGCTAACTCGGATTTAGGTGAGATGAGATATGACCCATATGGGTCTCTAACTGCTTGATTGAAACTGAATGAGAGGTAACGGTCTAACTAAGGGTAGACATATCTTCTTTCATGCCTTTTAGCATTTTCTTTGACCCTTCAACTTTGTTGAGGATTCACGAGAGCATATCCTCAGACCTACCATCGTCCGAATCATTTGGCTTTTGGCACTCATGCGGAGGCACGTATCTATCTTTCTCCCCATCCTTCCAATTTGGATTACGGTCCCTCCATTCACGATCACGGTCCTTCCAACCTTCGTCTCTAGCCCAACCTTGGTTACCACCCTGCCTTGGGTAATTTGAGTGATTGCCACCGCCTTGGTTCGCTAGAAAATTTACCTCCTCGTTATACAAGGCTTCAAACTTCATTTCTTCAGGATGAGATACCCCGACTCCCACCACATTTATACCACGGGCACCGGCCCCCATGACATTTTTGGATAGAATATAAAGTTGCATCATGATTTTGGCCATATTCGGGTCTCTCTCATTGTCTTTTTTAGTGTGTTCTTTGGATAGCTTGAAAGTGAGAGGGGAGACTTGGTCCTCATGAGTGTATCATGATCTGTTGATGGTTGTCATACCATCTAAAAGTTGGGTTGGGACTGCATACGGCTGCTGCATTAAGCCTCCAGGTGAGAGTTGGTCAGCGACACCTTTGTTTACCGAATCCAAACTCTGATAAAAGTATTAAAGTAGCGCATTGTCCAGAAAACCATGGGTTGGGCATTGTAGCACCAAATTTTTAAACATTAGCCAAGTTTCGTGCAGACGCTCACCTTCTAGACGTTTAAATCTCTTGATGCTATCCCGTAACAATATCATCTTTGAGGGAGGGAAAAATTGCACTTGAAATGCGGTCACTAACTCCTTTCGAGAAGTGATTGATTCACGTGGTAGCTCTGCTAGCCACTTGCAAGCCTCTCCCATCAACGAGAAAGGGAATAGCTTTAACCGGATCGACTCCTGAGAGATGTTTTTGAACAAGAATGGTCCACACACACCTATGAAGTTTTGAAGATGCTCGTGAGGATCCTCATGAGCCAGTCTGCTGAAAAGTCCCTTCAATTGCAAGAGTTGCAACATGGTGCTCGTTATGTGGAACACTGCATTTCCCTCGGCTGGGGGTAAATGGATGGCTCCAACACCTCCCATGAGATGGGGCCCATTGATGTTGGGCTCTTGGACATCGTTAAGATTTCCGATGTCATCTTGGTGGCCTACCTGGCTACTGTTGCTATCATTAACACTCATGCTTTATGAAATATTTAGACAACAAACAAACAAAACTAAAAATTAAGTAAGTAAACTACAACTAATAAGAACAAAAATTCCACTAATCTAAAAATTCTCAAGTAACACCACTCCCCGGCAGCGGCACCATTTTGATGTTTTGCGTAAACAATGACACAACTTCCAGTACAAGTGTCTACGATCGTGCAATAGTATAGTAACCCAACCAAGGGTTCGGGTCGTGTCCCAAGGGAGTGGTTTTGAGAATTAATAGAAAAATAAAATTTAGTTCTAACTAGTCGTAGCTAAAGACATTAACGATTAAAAACATTGTGAATTAAAGGGGGACACAAAAGTGTCAAATATCAATTTGGGGGTTTTGTAACAAGTATAGCAATAACAATAAAAATAACAAGCAAATCAAGTATGGGGAAGAGTTCTTGGGGTGTGACCACAATACAAGTTGAGATAAATAGTTGGGTACATACTTTTGATAGGAAATTTGCAACATAATAGTGACTAGGCTAAGATTTAGATGGAAATAAGCTCCCTCTCAGGCAACTTACCCCGTTTCAAATGCGTTCCTCTCGGACACCCATTTGCCGCGTGAATACCAGCCTATGCCTTACCCTACTCACTCTCTCGAGCTAAGTGTTAGGATATGGGAATACGTCTCACCCTCTCGGGTTGAACCTCATGTCGACCCACTTCTTAGGCTTCAGTCTAGTGGTCTTGGTTTCGCGACCTTCCTCTCGGGCAAGCCAAAAACACATGGGTGGCTTTGTATTTTCAACTACAAACCCAATAAATTAAACCACAACCACTAGGTGAAATCACCATTAAAATATATCTAACTTATCAGCAAGCAAGACCCAACAATAATATCAACACATATTTGCTAAATCACACCCCAAGAATGGGGATTTTTAGCCACACATCAAGAGATAGAAATTTATACCTTCAATGATGTTGAAATCAAATGGGTATAGAGAAATAAGTCTTGATTTGAGAAAAGAAAGAAGAATCCAAGAGACCCACTTCCAAATTGGAAGAGATGAAACCCTATTTTTTCTTCAAGTCTTCAAACCCTTACAAACTAGAGAGTAAAATAAAAAGTACTAAAATTATATTGTTCTATAATGAAAATATGATACCAAAATATGATACTAAGAATGTTTCTCTCAACGAGTATTTATAGTTTTCAAAAATATGTGATGCGGCGGATCATTTGGCAACATTAGTAGGAATCGCCGATCAATTCAGCGAGTCGCCCTTTGGTGTGATTCATCGCCATCTTGCACCATCCTTCAGCATCATCGTGATCTGGGTCATTGGGAGACATAGTAATGCTTCACAGAACTTCTCGATGATGCGCCAACTGCTCTCTTTTTCCGCCAACTTGATCCTTTCCTTCATGGCTCAGCACACTGGAACAAAAGGCGAAGTGGGACCCTTCGGCGATTTGCCAAGTGGACTCGGCGATCCTCAGGCCTTCATTTTCCTGTTCTTTTCAATCTTTTTTTTCCTTTTTGCAAAGTAGTGTCCATGTTTTCCTTCAAACTCCAAATACCTGAAACTTAAGGGTTTTCATCACATATTGAGATAAAACAAGCATTTGAGGACCCAATTTCTATTAAAATATATCCCTAAAATATATCCCGAAGACAAAAAGGTGCACAAAATTACAAAAAACAAAATGGCTTAAGGAGGGTAATAGGACCTTAGTTTAGTTAAGGTGTGTCTCTGGAATTTCGGTCATAGTCTAGGGGGTATTTGTTCCTTTTCCCCTTCTTTTTTTAAGATTAATGGAGCTTGTAAGGTATGTAATATTATCAATGTGAGGAAATATGTTCTTCCTCGCGCCCTCCTTCTACAATATATGTTTTTTAAGATCAAGATTAGGGTTCTTACTCTGAATTTTATTATTTTTAATTCCTATTATCTCTTATCATTGGTTCTTGATTTTATCAGCAAAATTATTTAACTTCATATCACTAGCTAATTATTATTGATTCATGGTTCATGCTTATTATACCACATGGACCCCTTTTTAATCAAAGTTATTTAAAATCCTTTCCATAGTATTTCATATGCATTAATTTCACAAAGAAAGTATGTTCAAGATTTCAAAGAAGTATTTCAATACGAATTAAAGAAAGAATATTTTGTTTTAAGTACAATAATTTGAAGAAGTATTTCAAGAAAGAATTATTATTTTTAATTTCAAGGGCATTATTTTAGAGGAGCTTCAAGAAAGTATATTTTTCTTCCAGTGCATTATTTTCAAGAAAGTATTCTTATATTTAATATCAAGTGAATTATTTAAGAAGTATTTCAAGAATGTATATATTACTTCAAATTTATTCCACCCGAAATCTAAGGTTTTATGCTATTCTCCCCGAGTTAAATTCTATGTGATTCAATTAATTGTAACTTAATAACACTATTTTTATTGATTTCACCTGAAACCATACCTATGCCAATTTTATGAATATAAACTATGCCTATGAACTCATAAATTATGATTATGAATCTATGCATGTCACTCCCCGAAGCAACCCCCAGGACGCATACACGGGACCTAGTATCACGAGTGACCCCAACTAGCCCTATTGGCATATCATAAGCATACTTAAAGACAACTGATGTAAGAAAGTATTGTGCGGAAGCTTAAAACATGTAAACTGAAATGATGGGGAATACCCATTTCTATCTGAATAAATAAACTGTGAGTTTAATGAAAATTTAAATATAAAACTTCAAAGCTAAAAGTGAATCAAATTATGTCTGAAATAAAGCCTTTAACTGACTAGAAATGATGGGACATGCCCTAGATAAATCTAGCTAAAACTGAAAACTAAAGACTGAAATATAGAAAGGAAAAATGTATGTCGTCCTTAGATAATGAAGACTCACCACTGATACTGCTGAGCTGAAGATCGGAAACCAATCTATGCATGATCTGAATGCTGAGGACATCAACCTACATCACGAGAAGATGTAGCGCAGGGTATGCATCAATACTTGAAAGGTACCGAGCATGCATGATTGAATAAAGCTGAAAAAACCATATAACTGAGCAAAGCGGTAAAACAATGATATAATTTGAACATGATGGAAACTGAATATATTGAACATGAACTAACTGAATGAATGACCAAGTTTACAACATGTTGAAACTGAATAATGAACTGTAAGTGGTAACCTAGTCAATGTAATAGAATATGACTGTGGGAGCTACTAATAAGCGACATAAAATCACATGAGCTAAATGTCGAGTCCGATGTATACTCCTCATCGAGAGGACCAAATATACCCTGCCAGAGGTATAGAGGCATGACTGGCGTGATCATTAAATTAATGCCCACAAAGGGGACTTATAACCTATGTAGGCACGTAGTTCTGGGACTTCAGGGTGACTGACCCCAGTCCAACTTGGTATAAAGCCTACTCCCACCTAAATATATGAATATTATAGCATAACTGAAGTAAACTGGATAGCTCAATAATCTGTCACGCAAATTTGAAAATGAAACATTTATATCTGATAATAAAAGATTCAAAAACTAAGGCATGTATGTCTGTTTATCTGTCCTAGCTAATGTAATTCATGAACTAAAAGAACTACATACCTAGGGTTCTGAGTTTATGCATGAATCTGGGGAAAAATTATACTACTACGTGATAATCTGATTAGGAACATTAAAATAACTAATTCATGGTAATCTGCTAAGATTCTAGAAGCCCTAGGTCTAGATAATATTAAGGGAATCAAGAATCTGACTAAATTCTAGGGACCTAATGGGTGAAAGGAAGCCACTAGTGAAATCTCACATACCTGGTGATGAAATTCATGGAGAAATCTTCTGGTTTTGGGGCTTGAACTGACGAGAACTCGTTGTGTTGTTGAACTAGGGTTGCTCGACTTTTTCTCTTGTTTTGCTCTCAGATCGATGGATTTTTGGTGAATGATTGATTAGGGTAAGTTCTAATTAGTGTACTATGTTAAAACTATCCAAAACTACGTAGTTTAGGGGTTAAACGACGTAGTTTAGGGGTCCAACGCATAAGGAAAAGACCAAACAACCCCTGACTTAAAGGCTGTCGGGCCAACCGATGGACCATGGATGGACCGATGGTCCATTCTGCTCAACCGTTGTTTGTCTTCAGAGATGGGATTTTGGGCCTCGATCAACAGACCAGGACCACGGTCTGTGGTCTGACCTACGGTTCGTGGGTTATGCCGTACAATATTGTTTGGGCTGTTTCAGGGTAGTACTGCAGGTGGCCATGCACATACCCCACCTACGGTCCATGGGTCACTTTACGGTCTGTGGGTGGTTCCCGCCGGTGGCACCTGCAGATGCAAGGTGTTATATTATCTCCCCCTTTGGAAATTCGTCCTCGAATGAAGACTTAACTAGCTGGATATGGAGGGAAAGAGCTGCAAACCCCGCCACTAAGTACTAGAAACTAATTTCTGACTGACCTAAGTTCCAAGAATATGCAAATACGCTGAAAATGCAAGTACAGATTGAAGGAACATGATACTAAGACTGAAGCTACTCATGAATGACTTAAAAACTTGAGAGAAACTTATACCTCAAGCTGGAATAGAATCGGAAGGAAAGAGATGAGGATACTTGGCCTTCAATACTGCTTCTGCTTCCCAAGTAGCTCTCTCTACAGACTGACTCCTCCACAAAACCTTAACTGAAGCAACTTCATTGTTTCTCAACCTTCGAACATGACGATCAATAATCTCAATTTGTACCTCTTCATAAGTTAGACTATCCTTCACATCTACACTTTTAAAGATACAATAGATGTTGGATCATCCACAGACTTCTTCAACAACGAAATGTGAAAGATCGGATGCACTGTTGCTAGTTCTGCTGCCAACTCTAACTCATAAGCCATTTTACTAAGTCTTTTCAAGATCTTGTAAGGGCTTACATATCTAGGACTGAGCTTCCCTTTCTTACCAAATCTCATCACCCTCTTCATAGGTGACACTTTCAGGAAAACCCAATCATCAATTTGGAACACCAAGTCCCTTCTCCTTACATTTGCATAGGATTTCTGGCGACTCTGGGCTGTCTTAAGTCTATCTCTAATGAGCTGCACTTTTTCCATTGAATCGTGAACCAAATCTGGTCCTATCAAGGTTGATTCACCTACTTCAAACCAACAAACTGGATATCTACATCTACGCCCATACAATGCCTCATAAGGGGCCATCTAAATGTTGGAATAGTAATTGTTATTGTAGTTGAACTCTATAAGAGGAAGGTAATCATCCAAACTTCGCTTGAAATCGATCACTCTAGCTCTCAACATGTCATCTAAGATATGAATGGTACGCTCTGCCTGACCATCCATTTGTGGATGAAATGTTATGTTAAGATTAACCTAAGTACCAAGACCTTTCTGAAATGACTTCCAGAAATAAGAGGTAAACTGAGGACCTCTATCTGAAATGATAGACAAAGAAACCCCATGCAACCTGACTATCTCATTAATGTAAAGCTTGGCGTAGTCCTATGCCGAATCTATAGTCTTTAGAGCCAAAAAGTGTGCAGACTTAGTAACTCTGTCAACTATCACCCAAATGGATTCATGTTGTCTGTGAGTACGAGGTAAACCTGTAATGAAGTCCATGTTGATCACTTCCCACTTCCAAGTTGGAATGTTGATCTCTTGGTCATACCTCATGGTTTCTGATGTTCTACCTTCACTTGCTGGCAATTAGGGCACGTAGCCACAAAATCTGCTATAGCCCTTTTCATACCATTCCACCAAAAGACTTCCCGCAGATCACAGTACATCTTAGTGGCACCTGGATGAATATATTACCAGGAGTTATGGGCTTCTGCAAGAATCTCTTATCATAACTCACCCACCATAGGAACACATAATCGACCCTGATAGAAAAGCACACCATCTCCCGCATAGGAGAAAACCTCAACTCTATGTTGATGGACTGAACCCTTTAGTTGAAGTAATATAGGGTCACTGTCTTGCTTCTCCTTAACCTCTGCTACCAATAAAGATTCTTCCCCATTTTGAACTATTACACCACCAGCGGATATGCTCATAAGGAAAACTCCCAAGCGAGCAAGCCAGTGAACATCCTTTGCTATCTCTTTTCTTTCTTACTCAACATGTGCTGCACTACCCATAGATAGTCTTCTTAGAGCATCTGCTACTACATTGGCCTTACAAGGATGGTAATGGACACTCGTATCATAATCATTGAGGAACTCAAACCATCTCCTCTAGCGAAGATTCAACTCTTTCTGAGTGAACACATACTGAAGGCTATTATGATCTGTGAACACATCTATGTGAACACCATACAAGTAATATCTCCAAATCTTAAGTCCAAACACCACTGCTGAAAGCTCGAGGTAATGAGTCTGATAATTCTTATCATACACCTTAAGCTGTCTAGAAGCATAATTTACAACCTTACCTTGGTGCATCAACACATAACCTAGGCCGACTCTGGATGCATCACAATAGATAACATAACCATCTGACAATTCTAGTAGAGTCAAAATAGGATTTGTAGTTAACCTAGTTTTTAGTTCTGTGAAGCTTTTCTCACAATCATCTGACCACTGAAACTTCACCTTTTTTGAGTCAACTTAGTCAATGGAAAGGCTATGGATGAGAATCCTACCACGAACCTTCTGTAATAACCAGCAAAACCCAAGAAGCTTCTATTATTTCACTGCTTCTATTTTTTTAGAATCTACTCGGATCCCTTCACTAGAAAAAATATGACCAAGGAAAGCAACAGATAGCAACCAAAACTCACATTTGCTAAACATAGCGAATAACTTGCGATCTTTGAGAGTTTGCAGGACAACACTCAAATTAGTCGCATGTTCTTCCTTATTACTAGAGTAAATAAGGATATCATTGATAAACACAATAACGAACAAGTCCAAATACTTCTTGAACACTTTGTTCATCAAATCTATGATAGTTGCCGGAGAATTGGTTAGTCTAAATGACATAACGACAAATTCATAATGACCATTCCGAGTTCTGAAGGTTGTTTTTGGGATGTCACTATCTCTGACTCTGAGCTAATGATAACCGGATCTGAGGTCTATCTTTGAGAAATGACTAGCACCCTGATGTTGGTCAAACAAGTCATCAATCCTGGGAATAGGATACTTATTCTTGATTGTGACTTTGTTTAACTACCTGTAGAGTTGGGTGAACTTGAGTCCATACTCTTAGACTAGCATGCTACCTTGCTTCAAATTCATGAACTCCTGAGCTTTTGCCTCCCTCAACTCTCTTGGGAAGAAGTTTTCCATAAAAGTCGGACTAAAACACTCCCACGTTATAGGAGATGCATTTGTACCCATGTTTTCCTTCCATTGAGTAAACCAGATGTGAGCTACATCCTTCAGTTGGTAGGATGCAAACTCTACCCTATCATTACATGTCACTTGCATCACTTAAAAGATCTTCTAGACCTCATTTATGAAGTTTTGGGGATCCTCACCAATCTACGATCCTAAGAACTCGGGAGGATTCATTCTAAAATCACGAACCTTGGCTGCCACTGATCCACCACTAGTATTTGCAAGAACTGGAACATACTGATTGTTCTAGTTTGTCACACACTGAGACTAAAGCTAACTCGCATTCCAAAAGTCTGCATTCGAAACTTCCTAATATGGGACTGTAGGAGATGCATTAGCATTGCATGCACTGGCATTCCTTTTATAAACTCTACATTGAGGCATGACCTAAAAGCACATAATGTCGAGTTAGAAATGAGGAAATAGATCATACCTTACGCACGATAAAAGTAACAAGAAAATGAAGTTTTCCTAAAACACTTTGCAGCCTCCTTCTTATTAGATGTGGTGCACTTCACACCCATGAAAAAAGACTCTACTTAGTGCGGCTTTTCAGACATCCTAGGACTCTTAAACCTAGGGCTCTGATACCAATTTCTCACGCCCCAAAGCTAACCCAGGACGCGGACGCGGGATCTAAGATCACGAGTGACCTTAAGCTAACCCTGTTGGTATATCATAAGCATACTTAAAGATAACTGATTTAGGAAAGTACTTTGCGGAAACTTAAAACATCATGTAAATTGATATGTTGGGGAATGCCCATTTCTATCTGAATAAATAAACTGTGAGCTTAATGACAACTGAAATATAAAACTCCTAAGCTAAAACTGAATCTAACTATGTTTGAAATAAAGCCTCTAACATACTAGAAATTCTAGGACATGCCACCTCAGCTAAATCTAGCAAAAACTAAAATTTAAAGACTGAAATGTAGAAAGGAAGCATGTATGTCTTCCTCGAAGAATTAGGACTCACCACTGATACTGCTAAGTTGAAGATCGAAAACCGATCTATGCATGATCTGAATGCTGAGGAACTGAACATACATCACGAGAAGATGTAGCGCAGAGTATGCGTCAGTACTTGGAAGGTACTGAACATGCAAGATAGAATAAAGCTGAACAAAACATATAACTGAACAAAGCGGTAAAACAATGATATAATCTAAACATGATGGAACTGAATATACTGAACATGAACTAACTGAATACAATTACCAAGTTTATAACATGCAGAAACTGAATACTGAACTGTAACTTGTAACCTAGTCAATGCATTAGAATCTGGCTATGGGAGCTACTAATAACCGACATAAAACCACATGAGATAAATGTGGAGTCCGATGTATACACCCCATCTAGAGGACCCAATATACCCTGCTAGAGGTATAGAGGCATGACAGGCATGATCACAAAATTGATGCCCATAGGGGGGACTTATAACCTATGGGGGCACGTAGTTCTAGGACTTGAGGGTGACTGACCCTTGTCCAACTCGGTAAAAGTTATATTCCCAACTGAATATATGAAATTTATAGCATAACTGAAGTAAATTGGACAGCTCAATAATCTGACATGCAAATCTAAAAATGCAACATTTATATCTAATAATTAAACATTCGAAAACTGAGGCATGTATGCCTGTTTATCTGTCCTAGCTAATGTAATTCATGAACTAAAAGAACAACATTCCTAGGGTTCTGAGTTAATGCATGAATCTGGGAAAAAACTATACTACTACATGATAATCTGATTAGGAACATTAAAATAACTAATTCATGGTAATCTACTAAAATTCTAGAAACCATAGGTCTAGATAATATGAAGGGGAATCAAGAATCTAACTGAATTTTAGGGACCTAATGAGTGAAAGGAACCCACTAGTGAAATCCCACATAGCTAGTGACGAGATTCACGGAGAAATATTTCAATTTCGGGGTTAGAATTGATGAGAACTCACTGCATTCTTGAACTAGGGCTGCCCGACTTTTTCCTCTAGTTTTGCTCTAAGATCAATGGATTTTTCGTGAATGATTGATTAGCGTAAGTTCTAATTAATTTACTAGGCTAAAATTGACCAAAACTACGTAGTTTAGGGGTTAAACGACGTAGTTTAGGGGTCCAACGCATAAGGAAAAGACTAAATGACCCCTGACTTAAAAGCTATCCGGCCAAAAGATGGACCAAATCGATGGACCGTGGATGGACCAACGGTCCATTCGGGTCAGCCGTTGTTTGGCTTCAGAAATGGGCTTCTGGGGCCTCGATCCATGTACCAGGACCACGGTCCGTGGGTCATGGCTTAGAATATTTTCTGGGCTATTTTTGGGGAGGCTGCAGGTGGTCATCCATGGACCCCACTTACGGTCCGTGGGTGGTGCCCATCGGTGGCACCTGCAACATCTGATTTCTGCAATTTGGTGTGTCTAGGATTCGGGGTGTTACAATGCATGTTATAATAAAGTAATGATTTATGACTAGAAGTGGAAAACGAGCAAATCAAGTTAAATATGAGTCAATCAAAAATGAAATAAACAAAAATACATAAAATACCTGACTCGATTCATATTTTAAATGAGTAAAAATGCGTTACCCAATGGATAATATGGGTAAAAATGGGTTCTCATATTATTCCATGAAACAAGTTTTCCGCATGCTCAATGAGCTCCAAAATGACCAAGTCATAAAGCATTTTAAAGACATTAAATGATCAATTTGGTACTCAATACAAAATGACCAGTTTCTATTACATGTATCTAGAACACTTCTGACTTGACAATTAAGTCTTCCTAACTACAGCATGACTCATGATTGAAATTACATTAAGAAATTGGTCACATTTGTCGACTTGATGATCACAATTGTTAGAATTAACTAACTAAAGCATATTGTAACAGGAACATCAACTGGAGATACATGGTTAATTGATCGCCAACATGTTAACTCTAAATAGTCAAAGCTTTTGCACCAAAGAGGCCACCACTTGCACCACAATTTCCAGAGACTCTAAGTGATTTCTGTAATTGTTGATTGTCCTTTTAGATGTGGTTATCTAACAAAAAAGAAAACTAGAAAAACAAGATCGTATGTAAGTAGAAATTTCCAGACAACTACTATACGCATATGAAGATTATCAAAAAACTGAATTTGCTTTCTCAGTGAATGGACTTTCTCTAGAATTTAGCCATTATATCTAATTAAGTACCTATATTATAAATGGTTAATATGAGTGGTCTCATATTTGAATCATTTTAAAAGCATTGGCTACCCAACCCATTTCAAATGGGTAAAAATGAATGGATACCCATATTTATGACTAATTTTGCAACCCATATTTATGACTAAAGGATGCTTTTAAGATAAAGTGTCAGTGATTTATGAAATGTTTTCTCACATTTGAAAGAAATCAAGATTTAGATGCTTAGATGGGTGAGTTTAATAATGAATGAAGTTATGAAATTATGGGTTTTAAAGGAGCTATTCTAATATGAAGTTATGATTGGATTTGTAGTCTTAATTGATGCCTTTCCAAGTATTTTGACTATGATATGATTATGACTTTGTCTATTCCGTTGGGAATTTACTTAGCATTGAGAAGACTTTGGAATGGAAGCCCTACTGGAAGTACATGTTTGATCTTTATAAGTAGTTCTTTTGTCCCTAACTACGTGCCCAGGTAGAATTTATCTTAGGAAGACATGACTAGTGGATCAACCTAACCTAATATGTATGGTCCTTACCTTGGCAAGTAGGAAAACCTCTTTTTGGTTGAAAAGACACCAGATTCCATCTTGTAGAACACGTGGTCTATATTGGTTAATGGTAATTTTCCCACAAAAGAACAATATTTTCTTTAGAGGTTTTAATGGCTTCGTTAAATACTATTATTTAATCGTATGTTATGATATTCAGATTACTGCTTTGACCTTACGTTCAGTTATTTCAATTTCATTATCTATCGGTTGCATGTTTTACTACTTGATCATTGCATAAGTTTATGTATTTCAGATTCATATTCATTTTTGTGTCTCAGATTCATCATGTCCGGCTTCACAAATTATCATGCATATATCTCATACTCAGTAAATTCAGAGTATTGATTCGCATACCTCGTTGGATCGCAGCTTTAAACCAGCAAGTAAAGAATTCCCTTATTTCGAGCACTCAAGTCAGTTTGTAGTTATTGTATATAATTTACATTCACATGTATTTATTTAAAAGAGAAAGGATCATGTCCTTTCTTATTTTAATAAATATTTGTATAGGTTTAATAGATAGTTAGTTAGAGTTGTTGTACTCACTCTACTCTATTTCATAATCGTTTCAGATTACAATTGTTATTTACAAAGACTTTGTTACAAAATATTCTACCGATGAGTCATTTTAATTTTTATACATGTTCATATTTAGTTTCTCATGACTATGCCAGTAACAAGGGTTAGCTTGGAGTCACTTGTGATTCTAAGCATTGTGTTATGACTAAGGTGTTGTCTCGGGACGTGATGGTTTGGATGCTTAAGAACAAGTAGGGTACAATCTACTTGTTCTTTAAGATCCAAAAAAAATTGATAATCACAAACAATATAAATTGCAAACATCGCACTCATAGAGAAGAGGAACTGACGTGAAATCCAATTGGTCCTCAACCAAAGCCTTGGGCCCAAATACTCTATATAAATCAACAACAATAACAAAAGTATAGAAACTCTAATGAAGCAGCAAAAGGGATCATAAATAATCATCATACAAAGGACTAACTCAAGAATTCTTCTGTCGTACAGGAATAAAACCACCCAAATGTACAAAACAACTAGCTCCATTCTATGGGGATGATATTCATCCAAGGATCCAAGTCTAACAAAAGGATAGGGACTTCATTAAAATTACCAGTATAATAAGATCAAACCTCACAAATCAAGAAAAACCACACGGTCCTCACAACAGCGAAGGGAACCTAACTAAAGAAACACAAGAAGAAGCTATAAAAGCTAAGCGTCAACCTAGACTCATTACAAGACCATAATTGCACTGACTACCCAAATATCAAGGGGAAACAACCCATAAGAAATAAACAATACTAAAAATGGGAAATAAGGATTGAACAAATCTAAACAAGCGTAAGGCACAAACGGGAATTAAAAAAAAGGATAAGGAAGATAACCTAACCCTTAACACGCAATCCAAAATTACATCCAATAAATGGGAAACATTATCTAATAAATCTCAATGTAAGAACAAATACATCGTAACCTACCTCAAAGTTAAACACGAGTGCTCCAAAACTACTAAACTTGAGCTCTCCTCTTAAAATAACCTTCGAGCACTACCATGCTAAAAGTGTTTTTTATCACAATGTCAATATGAAAATTTAGAAATAACATTTGCAATAATTAGAGAAAGACCCAAAAATTGAGTTAAAATGAGAAAGTAGGACCCACACCAGGAATCCAAGAAATGACTTGGCCAAAAGATCCGCAATAGCTAAAGGAACATGTACCCAATAAAATGGACACAATCTGAGCTCGAAAAAGGGCAAAAATAGTCCATGCAATAAAACAAAAAAAAATCATCAAAAAAAATACTTGGGAAGACCTTTCCGAGCATAAATTACCTCTTGTCAAAGCTCTTAACACTTCCCTGACCGCTCCAATACGTCACCACTCTAAAACCCAAATCATTGCAACTAAAATCGCCCGATTTGGAGCTCCCTAACTCTCAAAATTATCTTTCAAAAAAGAGGAACAAATCTATAAAATGGGCATTGGTTTTAATTAAAAGTCTAGTTAGCTGGCCCTCGCCAATACGGCTGGCCATTATGCAGGCAATCACAAATGCAACTGCTTTATGTGAATGCACTGGCAAAGGTTGCAACCATCTGCGAATGTAGCCCCATGGTGTGTGAATGTGCTAGCTAGGGTGCAAAGACTCCCGGATCAGCATAACAACTGATATGCTTAAACTCTGAAATCTTGATGGGGTGACATGTAATCATTCAAAACACAACATACACAAAAAGTGGGTCCCACCCCAATCTTCTTTATTAATATACTTCCCAGTAGGCTTAAAAATAATAATGGAAGACTCACGAAAAACAAAAAATTCATTCTTGATCAAACTCGACATTTTAGATCGAACAAGCTGACAAAACTTTAGCGATAGTGTTTAACAAGAATGTTGACAAAAGTCAAACCTTGCCTTAAGCTTTAATGTTAAACGCCTAAGGGAGCAAACTAAGACAGGAAGCCTCGGGGCCCAAACCAATCATGCCTCAAGCTTAAAGTGGTCCTTCAAGAGTTGATGGAACCGTCTGAATAACATTCCCTATGAGTAGGGAATTTCAACTTATATGAGGCTCTTTTCTTAGGATTTTATGATACTTAAGTAGATAAAGAGTATAATTGTTCATTGAGTTGTGTTGATTTCAAGTATTTGTTGCTTCAAAGGAATATGATGGAAAATAGTGGATAAAGGAGCGACACTCGAAGAAAAAATATCTCTGATGTTTCTCTTGCCAAGAGAAGTTCGCTTCTCTAAGAGGTTCAACTAAAGTTAACTTGTCTCTTAAGAGATCAGACAAGGCTCACTTTTGCGATGGAGCCAAGAAAGACATGGTTCGCTTTAGCGATAAGATTTTCACTTTTGCAAATATCCAACAGATTAAGCAAGGCCCAAATGTCTAGACAAGGTTAGAATTAGAATTTATGGATTTTGAAGCCAAATTCTCACGAAAAATTTAGGAGAAACATTTTTGCATTATTCAATTATTGATCATTGTTAAAATTTATCTTTTAGTTTAGGTTAGAATATTATTGAAGAACTCATAGTGTTGAAATTAAATAGTTTTTTGTTGACACTTTGAAGCCAAGTAGCCTCATTATTTATCGTTTGGATTGAAGATTGTGTTCTTAACAGTAATATTTCATATCATATCTTCTTTCACTTGCTTTATATTGTCTTGAGTTATGGGGTTTGGTGCTAAAAACAAACAATTCCTTTAGATACTTGATTTCTCATTCTATTAATTTTTTGTTTGATTACATGCTTTTATTTATGAAACAAGTTTTGTCTAATTTTCATGTTTTCATTTATTACTTGAGAGTGCACACTCAGATCTAGCTTAGATCTTAGTGGGTTGCCCAAAAGAGAATCCATGAAGTGGAAAATTTGATTGATTATCACATTTTTGCGTTGAATCTTGAGGCTGCTCTAATGAGAGATTTAGGTTTTCATTGTTGAATGCAAGTCTTGCTTGAAAGAGTGGTCAAAATTAAGGTATTATGTTTTTTATTGTAATACATGACTCAGACAGAAAGGAGATATCATGATAAATATAAGATTTGTGTTTTTGAGGATGACCTAGCCTACCTATGATTGAATTAGTAGGTCTTGAGATTTCAATGGATCATTGAATAAGGGTTTGAATTCCAAATTTCCCAATTCCAATTATCCCTTTCTTGATTTTTTTATTTTCACAATCTTAATTTGGTTACCTTCACCAACTACCTTTTGATAATTGTGTATTATGATGTTTAGTTTCAAACTAGTAGCTTGTATTTCTTTGTCTTTACAAGTGCCAAAAAATTGTTCCTTTTGGGATTTGACCACGGCTCTCTTGTTGGGTATTTTTAATTCTAGCAACCTCTTACTCTTTAGATCATTTTGAGAGAAATCTAAGGGTTATCAAAATTGGTGCCATTTACGAGGAACCATTAAGCATATTGAATTTGGTAAGGATTTATAGTTTATTTCTTTCTATCTAAATATTGAATAGTTATCATTACTTTCTTTTTTATTTGCCTTACGTCTTCATGTGATAACAAAAAAATTCTTCGTCTTGTGAGCCCTATGAGGATAGCCCATTGCCTTGTCTTGAAGAAAAATGGGTTGAGATGCTCATTGATAAGCAACTGGGTGTATGCAACGGTTCAAGTCCAATAACATTCCAAGATGTCAGAATCACTCACTTGGAGGCCAATGATTATGAAAGTCAATGCTCAAATGACCTAATGAGCTTCTTACTTTTGCCTAATGCTCCAAAGAGAAAAAATGATTTGAGGTTTGGTAAGAAATTAAAGTTATAAAAGTGGATAGAATGAGAGAAACTCTTGATGCTCTCATGTACTACCCATGATCTTCGGTAAGAAAATGATGTAAAGTTGGGGATAAGGTTCATAGCCTCCAAGTAAAAAATACAAAGGGTGATGTAACCAGCATCGAGCCACGACGTTAAATTTTTGCTTGATGGGAGTAACTCATCAGTATCTAAATAAATTTAATTCATAGTTTAATTTTGAGTTTTTGAATTTAGGTTTGACTAGACTTTTGTTTTGACTAATCCTCATGATTTTAAAATGTTTGGAGTTGATTTGAATAGGTTTGGAGACAAGGATCTTTAATGAAATGAAATTCGGGGCTGAAACCCTTCCAAATTATGAAAGGGACAACTTTTTAGGTGCACAATCTCACCCAATAAGGTTGGGAGGATCACTGAATGGGCCTTGAGCTCGTCAATATGGAAAGAAACTGACAATTGGCCTGATAAATTCCAAAAGCGAGAAGTGGTTCACTTAAGTGAAGTCTTCAAAGCGGTAACCTCACGCTAAAGCACAAATCACTGAAGAACTACCACCGGCCTTTTTCTAGGCCTAAACTCTCATAGTGAGGTTGTAAAAACCTCACACCATGGCACTCGACCAACCCTCACACCTTCTAAATCCCTCTCTCTCTCTCTCAAAAGAGCTAAGGCTTTCTCAATAGCTCAATCAATGATCCTGGGCATGTCAGTCTCAACCCGTGCAGCTCAAACATCTGTTGATCGGGCAAGTCTACCCATATGATAAATCATCGCAAGGTCTAGGATGGACGAGCAATAAGAGTGGGGGTAGGTCTCAAACTAGCAATAGCAGATACAGAAATAGTATGGGTAGAAGGCACAGTAGAAGAGGTAGAAACACATCCCTTCTTCACTGATAGAGAATGTGTGCTAGCCTCAGTTGTTGTGTATTGTTGTGGCAGCTTCCTCCTAGACGCATCATCACGCAAGCACTCAACCTCAATCTGTGAGATAACACTAGAGGAGGCTGGGGTGATTTTCACATTTGTGGATGCTCTGAAGGGAACTATTTCACTCTTTATTGTCTTACTTGAAGACATGTTGTCTTTCTTTGATAAAATAATTAAATTAATATTATTTCAGTAATTGATTATTTAAAAGTAATAATTAGAAAATAATTGACGATTTTCTATCAACAAATGTCTAAAAGTAAAACAAAAAAAAAGAATCCTCAAAAAGTGCCACATTTTCCACGAAGGATCACTTTTGAAACAAGTTTTAAATTTTGTGCTCATAACTGATGTTAATGTGTTGATATGCAACAATGAAGGTTGAAGAATAAGAATAGGACATAACATTGTGAAAAGGAGCAAAAAAGTTGAAAAATCTGATGAAAAGAGAAGCTCGACTCGCAAAAGCCACTCAGTGGCTCACTGTCACGACCCAAGCCTAGGGCCTAGACGTGACCGGCGAATGGGGAACCCAAAGGGACCCCAAACAAGCCTCATAGCGTATCATTACACATCCTTGGTCGCGGA
>JAJOOS010032029.1:0-21646 GCA_029582725.1 Solanum chiquidenum
GTACTTATGCATTTTCCCATATATTTAAATGAAGTGGGAAAATGCATAAGTACCCCCCAGCCTATGCCCAAAATCCTTGAGACACACCTAACCTTACTAAGGTCCTATTACCTCCCTGAACTTATTTTATATATAGTTTTCTACCCCTTTTCGGCCTACGTGGCACTATCCTTGAAAAAATTGTCAACGCGCACTGGGCCCACAAGATAGTGCCATGTAGGCCGAAAAGGGATAGAAAATTATAGATAAAATAAGTTCGGGGGGTAATAAGACCTTAGTAAAGGTTAGATGTGTCTCTGAAATTTTGGACATAGGCTGGGAGGTACTTATGTATTTTCCCAAATGAAGTTGATAAAAGGGACCCTTTATCTATTAGCTTTAGTAGCCACTCATTGTGTCCTATATATATGTAAAATAAAACTATATAATATCCCCTTCTATTCTTCTACTATTTTCTAACTTCTTTGTTCTTTCTACATTAATTAATCTTTCATATATTGCATCTTTTTTTTTGTTATTTCTCTCCATATATGGAAGAAATTAAAAAGCAAAATCTCCTTCAACCTCTCATACAAACAACCTACACAAACTCTTATGAAAATGACCACAAAATCATCTCTTATTCATCAAATACAAGTATAATTCTTAGGCTTGTTATGGTCATTTTTGTAGGAATAGTCTCCTTATGGGCAAATTATGAAGTTTCCAAAGGTTTTTCCATAACTATTGTCAATGAAGCCATTGAGCGTACATTTGCAAATAAGCGTTTCGATCTCTTTTACGTGTCAAACGATGAAGCCACTCGTTTAGTCCTAAGGACTAGTAAATTTGTTGAAAATATTCTTTACCCTATCAGTGATCATCAGGATTCTGGTCAACCAGAAATCAAGAAGCAAGTCAAACACGTCATCATTCAACTATCTAGTCGGAATTTGACTAGTCCAGTCATCGTTAAGTCGTCTCGAGATGAAAAGGATGTGTTTGTTGTATATATAATTATAAGCGTGACATGTTTTTTGCGTTGCAAAAAGGTATGGCGCGTATATGGCTATGGGATGGTCAAGGTAATGCCCCGTCTAGTCTTGTAAATGGCATGATTGAGTATATTACTAGTTTGGCTAGTTTATCTGGACATGTTACGTCAGAATCTGAATCAGTCAAGTCAGTGAAATTAAACAGGAGTTATTGGAAGAGCAAGGATAAAAAGACTATAGTAAAGTTATTGAATTATTGTGAGGGAAAAAAGAAGGATTTGTTAGAAGATTGAACAAAGAAATGAAAAATGGTTGGCATGAGAAAATAATTGATGATGTATTAAGAATGCCAGCTTGGCATTTATGTGAAACTTATAATAAAGAGATACACTGAAGAAGTTTGTGATCGAGTAAATAACTCTATGAATGAATGAATCCAATCGATTTACAAAATGAAAAGATTTGTATAAATTATATATTTCGTCGTCATTTTTAGGATCTGATTCTTTTGAGATTATTATTTATATAGTTGATAGTTGCTTCTGAATTTCCCCTCTGCTATAGAATTGGATGTGAGAGATTTTTCTCATCCATCTCCTCGTGAACAAAAATATACTCTTAAAGTGAATTATTAAATTTTGTAAGAGAATATAATATTTTTTCTTTTGAAAAATGCAGGACAAGATAGGTTTTCGATTTTTGAAATTCTCTAGCTCGACTAATAAGGATGGTTTTCGCGTAAATTATAGTTTATGAAATATTTAAAAAGCTTCTTATCAATTGATCTCTAATTATGAAGCTTCGTGTTTAAGAACTCTAGTCAAGGTTATATATTGTGGGATTTTTTTAAACATGAGCATCCACAATCATTCTATCGTACTCAGTTTTTCAATAGTAATACTGAAAGATAGAATTATATTGAATATGGCTTGTATCAATTAAAATAAGATTTGTTAAATAGTTAGTACTAATAATCAATTAAATTTTTAATATTAATAAATAGATTTTAATTACCATAATTGTTATGTAAGATAAGATTTGGATTGTCTCCTTGACTCAATGAAAAGATAATCTCGTTTTACATTTTATTAAGACGAAAATTATGTCTTTTCTTCAAATATTATTTGCCTTTTTTCTCAGCCGATCAATAAAATAATAAATTCGATTGTAGATATTTTTTAACGAGTATATATATATAGAGAGAGAGAGTTAGCTACACATACATTTACAATAAGACATTTCCATATTATATCAATTAAAATTGAACTTTTCATATCTATATTTATTATTTTAATAGTTCTATACTTCTACTGGTGAAAAGGGGTAAAAATAGACCCAACTTTGAAGAATTATCTTGTGAAGTCATTTAACTTTATTTTGTATCAATAAAATCACTTAATTTTAATTTTTATTAAATCACTCAATCAGATTTACCATTAAAAAAATAATTTAACATGATAAAATAAATTAATTGTTTTCCCTCATATCTCAATCCCTTATATGTTTTTCTTCTTTAACCAAAAAAGTATGTTTTTCTTCTTTTCTTTTTGCTATTTTTTTCTGCAATAATTTTAAAAAGATTACTACATTTTAATTTTTTTATATAGTTATAGATTGATGGATCAGATGTAAGATATGAATAATATTTTAAAATTTTATTGGTGAAATTATTTTTTAGTATAATACAAACAAAATAAAATGAGATAAAAAGAAAATTGGTACTTCATCATTGTCGTTATGTTTTCAGTCTACTAGCAGATAATAAAAGAAGAAATTATAGTATAAAATTATTTCCTCTTTGATTTCTAATAACCTAATTAAGTTCGTTATGTTTTCAGTTTACTGATAAAAGAGGAAATTATAGTATAAAATAACAATCTCCTTTTGATTTGTAATATATGATCTAATTAATTTTGGAAACATTAATATCATGCAAGCGAATATAATAATTATTTAGTGTGTATAAAATATCTCTCTATTTACCAAAAAATAATATATATTTGAGTAAAGTTTTTTCATTTATAGAGGAGAGAAAAGCTTTTATCGTATTAAATTATTTTTATAATAAATTTGATTGGGTAATTTTATATAAAGAAAACTTAAAGTTGAGTGACTTTATTGATAAAAAAAATAAAGTTGGATGACTTTACAACATAATTCTTCAAAGTTCAGTAACTTTTTGAAATATTTACTCGGTAAAAATATGAATTAAAGGAACAAAGATCAAAAATTCTTCGCTGAATATAGCTCATAATCAATACTGATGCAGTGAGATATTCCCATGAAATTTTAACACTTTAATAATTATCTCATCGCATCTAAATCAGTGAGACATCAAAATTTAACGCATACATTCTTTTCTACTATTTTTTATTTACAAAGATAAATATGTAATAAAAATTTAATGGACATTCGGGAGTCAAATTTCAAAGGAAGGATAAATGTCAAACTTTTTTCACAAAGGCATCATACATGCATACCTCTTTTTTTTTTACATGCATAGTTATTCTTTGCTTAATTTCACCATAAATTTATGTTCTTCAATTTTAGGCGTGTAAAAATAAAATATTAATTTATATAAAATTAAATAAATAAATTCAGTCGCTCTACTTAACAATTTATCAATAAACACTTAAATTAATTTATATTATATCATATAAGATAAATATTATGTCAAATAATAAAAGGTACATATCTGATCTATTTAACACCTTGTTATATTGTATTGTGTATTATATTATTTTACTGTTTTAGTTTAAATATAATATTTATATTAATTATTTCATAAGTTTTATTGTAATATATCATTTAAATCTATAATTAGGTAACCACAATAAAAATACTCATTTTGTGTAATAATTGATTTGATCTGATCATATTGTTATCTTAATTTTTTTATTTTATCTTTACTATTTCTTAATAAAATTAATTTTATTTTTTATCCTATTTTTTTTCATAATAGCTCTATTTCATAACCTAATTTTCTTATAAATTATAAATGTGTAGTATGAAAAACTATATTATACAATATATTCAAACATTCTATTCATAAAACAATAAGCATAATATAATACACCTAACACCTGTAGGACTAAAACCCTCAGCTGTTTCTCACAGAGTCTCTGCTACTGTGTGGGGTTTAGATGGAGAATTCAGCTATGAAGAAGAAGAAGCAAGTGCTTCTCTATTACTGTGTTGAGATGGAAGATGTTGCTCGCAAAATCGCTTCGGAATCCGATTCTATTATCCTCCATTCTATTAACTGGAGGTTTTATTCTCTTTTACACGCTTTATATCTCTTGCTATTGTATTTGTATCATCTGCTTGCTATATACGCAAATTTGTTATCTTTACTTGAATTTCATGTAGAAAAAATAAGTGGGTCGAATCCAAAATCCAATAAAGATTCCTCCTTTTCTTGTTAGGATTTGGGGGTGATTCAGATTGTGTATTGGGATGGGTGATGTTTCATGTTTAAAGGGTTAAAATGGGGGAATTATGATTTGGGTCGAATTCAAAATGAGTAGAGAGGCAGAGCTAGGATTTTGAGTTTATGGGTTCTGGATTTTGGAAATTGCAGCTTGTTAAGGTTCTTGATTAATTATTTTTACAAATTAAGTGGATTTTTAAATGCAAATACATGGTTTGAGGCGAAGTTGTTGGGTTCT
The DNA here is from genome assembly GCA_029582725.1 of Solanum chiquidenum. Lineage (NCBI taxonomy): Eukaryota > Viridiplantae > Streptophyta > Magnoliopsida > Solanales > Solanaceae > Solanum > Solanum chiquidenum. The sequence continues at coordinate 4,643 of JAJOOS010032029.1, forward strand.
GTCGAACTGTAGGTCAAGCTGTAGCTCCACTCCTGCCAAAATTGAATCAAGGTTCCTCCTTTTTGTTATAGAAAGCTTTTCTTTTGGTGGGGGGGGGGGGGATTCAAGTTCTATATTGTGATGGACGATGTTGTCATGCTACAACAATAGCATACTCAATATAGTTCCACTCTGGGGAGAGTGGGGTGTACACAAACATTATCCCTACCTTTGAAGCTTCCTTCATTTGTACTGTCATTGCGTTTCTTTTTTCATTTAACATGTTGTTGTCATGTTAAAAGGGTAAAATGAAGGAAGCTTCAATATAATTTTGGTGTTGTGAATAGTCTTAGACTAAAGTAAAGTAGACGCATAGACTTTATTTTCTAGTGGAGTGTGAAACAGATGCTTGGACAGTAAAATTCGATTGAGGAAAGACTTGAATCTGTCAGTATACTAAACCTTAATCTGGGATTAGTTGCTTCAGTTTAGTGGTAAAAAAGGTGAATGTTTTCAACAATAGCCAGGGTAAAGGAAAAGGGTTATAAGTTATAACATCATTTTTGCATTGGTTACACAAAGTTCGATTATCAAGTTCCTGCATATTATGTAATTGGCCAAATAATCAGGCTTTCAATTGGCAATTTGTATGCTAATTGCCTTGAAATGATGCTATTATTTGTACCATAGTTGGCATTGACTCTTTCCTGCGGCAAATGCTTATCAATATGATGGATTCATGTGCCAGGAGTTTTGCTGATGGTTTCCCAAATCTCTTTATAAACAATGCACATGATATCCGCGGGCAACATGTTGCTTTTCTAGCATCTTTCAGCTCACCTGCAGTCATCTTTGAACAGCTTTCTGTGATATTCGCACTTCCAAGGCTGTTTGTCGCCTCATTTACGCTTGTGTTACCTTTCTTCCCAACTGGTACCTTTGAGAGGATGGAAGAAGAAGGAGATGTGGCCACTGCATTTACCATGGCCAGAATAATATCAAATATTCCAATATCAAGGGGTGGTCCGACCAGCTTAGTTATCTATGACATACATGCATTGCAGGTTGATCTATTTGTACATTTTGTATTCACATTGCTCTCTTATTTGATGTGATTGTCTTTGTGTCCTAGATTCTCTAATTTAATTGGTAATTGGAGTTCGCGATCCTTCGGAAGCATGAATTCTTTCTCTTTCAGATAATCATGTTATACATCCTATTTTAGGTTTTAGGTTATGCTTTTTCTGGCGTTCCCAGAGAAGTCCATAGTTATACTGCAACCTTCACCTTTCTAATGGTGAACATACTTCTCTCTGTTCTGCAGGAGAGGTTCTATTTTGGAGATCATGTGCTGCCTCTGTTTGAGACTGGAATTCCACTGCTGAAGCAACGGCTTCAGCAGCTTCCTGACTCTGAAAAGGTGGGCTGGAGTCCTGCTGAGCTTTTTTATTTGTGTTTTTTCAATAAATTATCTTGACTGTAGTGACATTCTAATGTCATTTTATTTTCCAGATAGTTATTGCCTTTCCTGATGATGGAGCTTGGAAGAGGTTTCACAAGCAACTAGTTCATTATCCCACTGTTAGTTAAAAATTATAATTTTCTACTTTGATTTCTGCCTACTACCCAATCTTGAACTTTTGTATAATCAGCAGATTATGTCATTTAGGTTATCTGCACTAAAGTGCGTGAAGGTGATAAGAGAATCGTCAGGCTAAAAGAGGGTAATCCTGCTGGCTGTCATGTGGTCATTGTTGATGATTTGGTCCAGTCCGGAGGTACCCTAATTGAATGCCAGGTACTACTGCCTCTTTGATCTGATAAGGGTTCTTAATATATTTGTCAAGTATACTTAAATGTGTCTACTCCCCAGTATGTGACAATCATTTGAAACTTTTAACACCTCTTGGTCCAGCTGGTTTGTTTAGCAAATCTTCATCTCATGGAACTCTGGTTTTACCGTGTTCTTTACTCTTATTGAGTTTTTTCGGGGTGTAAAAAGGATCTGTCTTTGGTTGGTTGAGTAATCGTTCTAATTGCTCTGTGTCATTATTTACCTTCTTGCCTTCAGCAGTGAGGATATTCTGGGGGTTTATACCCTCTAACTGGATGAGGCAAACTTAAGGATCCCAACAATCCACGTCAAATTGGATTATTGAATTAAAAAACCGAAAAAAGAAGGGAAAAGGAGGTAGGAAGTTAGAGAATGCACAATAAGAGTCATTCACTTTAAAACTAGCAACATTCTTGGATTACAGAAATCTCCTTTTAAGGTCCACACCTCCACCTTTTAATGCACTGTTGTTAAAAGGCGCAGTGCTACTCAACTTTGATGAGTTTGTTCATATGACAAGTTGCTAATATTGTACTTCTTTGATTCTATGGTTAACCCCAGAAAGTTTTGGCCGCTCATGGTGCATCAAAAGTTAGTGCTTATGTGACCCATGGAATTTTCCCAAACCGGTCATGGGAGCATTTTCTTCACAAGAATGATGGTAACTCTCTGAAATTATATCCACCTTCCTTTTAGTTTCAGCATCTCCTTATTATCCGAGTTTCTGACATCACCAATGTTTTTGTTGTGAAGGCTCCGAGAAAGCGTTCACTTACTTTTGGACCACGGATTCATGTCCTCATACTGTGAAAGCCGTCGCTAATAATGCTCCATTTGAAGTTATTAGTTTGGCAGGATCAATAGCTGATGCTCTTCAAATCTAAGAATACTAGACAGGATCAGTTATACTGGAAAGAATGTTTGATAAAGTTGTTCATTGACATGTTGTGAGGGATCTTATAAATTGCATGGTTGTGACATTGCTGATTTGCTGTTGTAACAGAAACTTGTCTTGTTGCTTACCTATGTAACAGTCACTGTTTGTTCTATGCTATGTACTCTTATCAACACTACAACCAACATCAAATTACAAGAATTCAATAGTTCCCTAGCAATACGCAACATGTGATAGGTGGATTAGGCGCATGATTAGAGTTCGAACATGTAGACAAAAGATCGATATCTCTATAACAACTATTCTCCATAACAATATTTCACAGGTCCTATAACAGTCGTGTATTTGTTTTTGAAACTGAGTTTTCATGTTATGTTATATATTACGTTCACTAGAATACCATTTTGCAATTGCAACCAAAACTTGTTCAAATAAACAACATTGTTATCTGCATTAACCTAATCTTGACTTTTAAACCCAAACAGTGAATAAAGTCATATTGTTGTTGCAACATACGACCAGCACCAACCCCTCAAAGGTTCTTTCTCTGGCAAACCATAACGAATCAATCGACTATGCCTCAATAACAAACTAGTCAAGATCGATAATACAGATCTTATATCATTGCTCCACCATTAACTATCATAACAATGACCATCAACCACGATAACATATAACACAGATTTCCATAGACAACAAAAGCTCCACTTTAACCGCAAATGTGATAAATACAGCAGTAGCCAGTCATTACATGATTCAAGAAAGAATGCAGGGTCTGTTAATCTCCATCCTATACACTTATGAAACAGCCCCACAAGTATAACATCAAAAAGTATGCATTAGTCAAGAGAATCCCACCACAACAAGAAGCATAACAGCCAAACTGGCAAAAGCATATCAGCAGAGAGAGGCTTCACAAGTTGGCTGAATGCTTAAACCTTATTTGTTACTTTCCCCCCACTGTTAAATAGATCAATTGTCATCATTCTACATATAAACAAAATGCTCTCTGCCTCTGTAACAATTCGTCCTACATGCTCTAGAGTGTCCTTCATCCAAAAATCAGACACTACTAGCACACATAAGTAACTATATGCAGTTCCCTGGTTTCATTGATAAATTATGTACTCAAATTTCTATTCACAGCTAGAACACGCATTGCCACGATTGAGGGTCAGCTGCTTCCGGGGAATAGCTCTGGTCTCCCATCTAGATCGCCTGTTGGGCTGTCAAGAGAATCTCCTGAATATGACCCATCAGGTCGGCGGATACATATATTCAGATTGCTGGATGGCAACGTTTCCTGGACAAACCAAAAAAGCAATCAGTTTTATAAGCATATGACACCATGTTATTTCTGCTAGAGGACAACAGTTATGGAGGATAGACTTGTTTTCAGACAATCTAGATGTTTTTGTAAGGCCAACAAGGTTAATTCACCACAAGGGCGTTGTTCAGTTACACTATACTCTATGACTAATTGTACCTCATCAGCTGCCTCTTGGCCCTCTGACTGGAAAAGAATTGGTCGGCATCTTTTGTCTTCATTCATCAAGCTTGAGTTCTGGAAGTGAGTAACCAGAGCTACCTTTCCCTGGATACGTGCGTAAGCCAATGATGCAACTTTTTCACTGTTAAACTTTTCCCACTTCTTTCCATTGAATGCCTGCACAAGTTTCTAAGTTTATAGACATTCTAGAATATATAGAACATCCAGATCAGTTATGGAGACAAATATATACATGCAAACTTTTCCTGAAACAGAGAAATACACCACATTCAATGGCTGCAAAATCTTCACCAAATAAATACTCCCTATGTCCCAATTTATGCATCATATCTCCTTTTTTAGCCTGTCCCATCAAGAATGTCTTGCTTATTTTAAAACAATTTTACTTTAAACTTCTCATTTTACACTTAGATGAGTTATAGTCTCAAAAATGTCTATGGCCTAATTTAGACCACAAGTTTTCCTTTCTTTCTTATACTACATGCCAGAAAACAACCAAGGAATTGGGAAAGAACTCAACCTCATAAAAGGAGACGATATGTGCAGGAGACACCATGTTAATGAAGGCATAACCAACATTACATTTATTCTGAAACAGCAAAACAGTGAAACAATTAGTTCTACCTTCAGTATAAACAAGGCACTCAAAGTTTAGAGATTAGAGGAGCATTCTGTATGAACTTATCAAAAAATATCAACAAATGAAAGAAATACACTACCTTGAAATCAATTGGCAAGTAGATGAAATCGTATGTACTCTTATGAGACTCATCAATTGCTGCAAGTAGCATCTTTGAAGTGTACCTTAAATGAAGAAGAAAAACACAAACTATTAAGCATTAAAAATCTTACCAAAACGCACATGATTTACAATTTCGATAGTTCTTACTTGTTTGGGATGTTCTTAATCATCAAGGTGGTCCTTGTATCTCCTCCACTCATGATCTTCTCCAAATCAAGCTGATACTGTTTCTTGTTGTCAATCTGATTACCACCACTTTCAATTTTTCGATTTCGACCACGTTCAATCAGTCCTTCACCATTAACTGTTCCTGCTCCTCCATATGAGCCATTTCCGAAAAATATAGGTCCATTCCTTGTCAATGGCATCATTCTAGAGCTAGGAGAACCACTTTCAGTAAAGTTCCCAGTAAGAGCACCACCCATGTTCATTGCTCCAAGGCTACCTATATTCATCACCTGACTTGCACTGTTATGATTAGAACCTCCACTGCCAAATGCATGTGGGTTTATATATGATGTTTGAGGAGATTCCGGGAAAAAACCAAAATGTCTATCCAGAGGATTTCCGGATGGAGCAGACCCCACGTGATGTGATCCAAGGAAAGAGCTTTGCCTATGTGAATGGAGATAGCCTTGTCCTTGTCCATTTGATGCGAATGGATGTGCCATTGATGAAGCTGGCCAGATAGGAGAGTCAGAACGCTCTGAGTGAATAGGGGGACTACCCCAAAGAAACTGTGGACCAGAAAGTGTTCCAGTACCGGATGCCTTAGAGTTACCAAATGGCGTAGATCCCATGCTTAAAGCTGGTTTCTGCTCAGGGACTGAAAAAGAATGCTGATAACCCACTGCTTGCGACGACTTTGGACTAGAAGTTACCTGATTCAAATGCCCAACCCTTGCAGGATCTTTACCAATGGGTGAAATCTTCGGACTTGAGAGGTGTCCAGGAAGAATAGTGGCCAGCCCTGGCATAAGATTACCGTTTACAGGGCTGAGATTTCTCAGACCAGGTGATTGACTATAACCTCGCAACGGGTTGGGTTCAACTGGACTGCCGAAGTTTGACCAGCTGCCTGTTAGATATAACACCATTATCACATCATCTTATCAGGTTATAGACTCTCCCAGGTTAACATCAGCAGTTATGCTACTTCATCAAAAATTAAAGAAATATTAAAAACAGCATCTATTACGATAATGGAAATACCTGGAGGAGAGCTGGCTACCGGTGATCCAACTGAGTGCCTAAATGATCGAATTTCATCGTGTTCTAATTCTTGAGTTAGTTGCTGCATCAAACTAGACATGAAAAGAAAATTAATTTTCTTCCTAACTGGTCAACAACTTGCATAATATACCAAGCAAATAAACAATAAGCCTCTGCAGAAGGAGAGTGATTATAACAGATTTCTTGGGAAAAGGAAAAGGCTGGAGAATACACTAATGCATCTTTGAGACGTTCTTTATATGTATTTGATTCACACTCATCAGCTGTTTGTAACATTCAAAGCAAATTTTGAAAGGGAAGGGAGGTGAGGGGAGTGTTGGAAGAGTCCAAATATCACCCTAGAACAAAGCCTACAGCCAAATACCCTCACATAGAAAGGCAAGCGTGATACAAGTAACAGAGACCTGCCTACATTGACCAATGTGAACAAAAACATAGAATGACTAACATCATGGCCAACAGTCTATAGTACATTCAACAAGTAAAAATAAATAAAAATTCACCCTTGAAAACTAAACTCAGTGAAGTCACTAGTGAAATTCAAACATCAGATACATTACTAAACAGAAAAATTATTATAGCACCATAGTAATACATATAAGGCAAAGCAAAATATGTGGCTACAGCATTGCCATCTGTCACAATTCATCCATAGAATTATTAGGCTAAAGATGTGAAGGAGGCAGTTAAAAACCCTGAAATACTTGAAACAGAAACGTAAGCATAACAAAACCAAACATATTTGTAGCAGAATTCCGCTTTTGCAGCTATACTTTGACAGTAAGATAAGTCCAAAATCCATATTGCTGGAGCAGTGGTGTTCTTTTATTACCGGATCAATGGTGTTGCAGGTTACTAACAGAAGATAACACCCAAAAAGAAAGTAACTCTTATCACCAGTCAACTTGCAGTGATACAATTTGACTGTCAATGAGTTAAGCCCAAAATCCATATTAATGGAGTAATGAGGTTGTAGGCTCCTAACAGAGCATTCCATCCAGAATAGAAAGAAATTTCATCACTAATCAACATGCAAAAAGATCCAAGAAATCTTAGCATGATAAATACTAAAGGGGTTATTTTTCACTTCACTTTCTTTCTTTTGCATTAAGTTATCTTCCTTTTTCTCGTGCATGTCTGTCCATAAGCACTTGTAAATTGGGGTAAAATGCTAGCTTATAAATTTCATTTATAAATTACACCGGAAAGTGAAAAGAAATGCAAATTTTTCATAGCAGAACCAGAACATACTTTCGACGGGCTCCACCAGGCCGACTGGGTTCAAGTTTTATCCGCTTTCCAGCTATGTCACTACGATTTAATGCTTTAAGAGCTGCATCAGCTGCTCTGACATCGTAGAATTCGATGAATTTATGATGGCGTTTATGTGGTGTCTCTCTGATCTGTATTTTGCATAACATGATTTAGTGAAGCTTAAAAGTTTTAGAATTGTGGATAAACACAAGAACAACAAAATAATATTAGCATTAACAGTGAACAATCAAGTAAAATTGATACCTCCTTAACTTCCCCATACACTCCAAATATTTGCCGAAGATCCTCATTGGATACCGATGGATCCAAGTTGAACACCACAAGAGTTCCTTGGTTAATATCTTTCTCTGATGGATTTTCCTGGATGCAGCAACAAAGAACATTAGTTAGAATTGTCTTTCCATGTTAGCATATGTCTACATAATGTGGATTCAAACCTTAGGAATGGAAAAATGAATGTCGAGCTTTCTTCGTCTCAAGGGCTTATTTTGTAGAGCACGCATTGCAGTTCGAGCAGCTCGGATGTCATAGTAAGATATCATCACAAAGCCCCTATGCTTGCATGCAGTATATAGGGTTCTGATATCACCAAATTGCTTCAAAAAAAGGTATAGTAACACTAGGTTAGAAGTCTCCCATCAAAATCGATACAGATCAAGGACTCCAGTGACGAATGAAGTGAAAAAACTCTTTAAGAATTAATAGACAAACACAAAGCAGATAAACAGAAAAGGAGACAGGAAACAAGCTCTGAAAACGGAAGCATCGGTTGAATATAATACAGAGGCTAAAGTACAGACTACGGGTCAAATTCTTCAACTTCTATTCATTAGCCAAAAGAATTTTTTTTTAAAAACCCAACCTAACCAGAATAAAGCCCAGTCATCTGTTTTTATTCTGTCTTAATTCCATAGAAGCAAAACAGATGACACCTCTGAGCCCAGTGATAGGTGACCAGAGAAACTAGATCAGGAAGGGGAGGGCAACCCGGTGAGCATCCCGCATTAGCAGGATTCGGGGAAGGGTCACACCCCGAGGGGTGTGATGTAGACATCCTACCCTAATTAGTGGCTGCTTCCACGGCTCGAGCCTGTGACCTATAGATCACACGGAGACAACTTTACCGTTCAAGCATATGAAATCATCCAAAAGAAAATATTCCTAGCACAAACATAATGAACAAGCATTTCAACTGCAAATCTGGAATAAATGAAGCACGGAAAAAAGAATAGCAAGTTAACAGAGGCAAATTTAAAGAATATGGTAAGTTAAGCATTACTTCAAAGAGAGATTTCAACTCCGAGTCCTCTACATTGCTGTTAATATTTCGAACGAATAATGTCCTTGATGGATGCTCTCCATATGGGTGTTCCCCCACAACAGTTGCAGCACCATTTGGAACACTATAATGTCCACTACTGCTTCCAGGAATACCATCGTACATGCTTAAGGTTGCAAAACCATTAAGTAAATTATTTTGATCCTCAGGTTCCATTTCTAGTCCTCCACTGCCAAAAAAATCATCTTCCAAGTCCTCCAGCTGAGACGGTAATCCACTAAGATCAAAGTCATCCATTAAGCCTGCTAGTAGCTCATCTTCATCCCCTGGAAGCAAGAACCCAACTGGACTTGACTCAACCTCTTCTAACGGATCTTTAATTTTATCTTCCAATTGAAGCTTGCTTAAGCTAGGTGAGCTATCATCAATGGATTGACCATAGTGCTCGGACTCATTGAAGTTTACTGCACATCAACAAAAACAGTTAGAAGATTTGGTCTAAAATTGAAGGACACCAAGACAATCGAAAAATAAGATTATACTCACATTTTGCATGAGGTAGCACAGGCAATGAGCTAGAGAACAAGCTTGTATCAGTTGATGCATGATATGCGGCAGATCCAAGGGGAATGGCCCAAGCATTCTTCTCTTTGTAAGGAGTCTTTGTTGAAGCAGCTATTCGGACGTAAAAGAATGTAACATATAAATTCATCGAGAGCATAACAAAATTGTATCAAACTGGCGTATGCTTTACATAGGCTAAAAGAATAGGTTTACCATCAGAGACGTTTGACATAGGTTTCTTTAAAGGCTTCTCCATCTAGTCAGTTCCTGCAAATATGACTAAGAAATAAAATGCCGTGAAAAGCATGATTCAAAAAGGGTAAGTACCTAGAACTAAAATGTTAAGTGCTATACATGTGATTTGCCTAATAATCACAGATAGAACTCTTTCAATAAGCTTGGCAAGGTGACTTGATCAAACAAGTGACATAACACATAAAATACATACAAAGAGCACTAAGATGGTTGGCAAGGAGCAGAAGTAGCAAATTGTATTCACTAACTATGTATTTAATTTGTATAGAAGAGCTACATATTAAGAAAGGTATTTTGGACCAGATACATATTGGAAGAAGTTTTGCACAAAATTTCCCTTAGAACCCAAAGAATGAAATAAAATCAGAACATATTCATCATTGTAGCAGGAGGTGAGTTGTTCACATCAACTTAACCTAAAGGTTTTTGAACATCTATGAGTTAACAAACAAAATATTTGTTCTCAGTTATTTCAACAAAAGTACTAACTGACATGAATAATTAGTATAATAACATAAAGAGTTTCAAAACTTGCAATTAGGCATATGTATTCTACAATCTACAGTGATGAGCATTTGAGTGCATAAAGATAAACTGAAAACCATGCTTGCATGGAACAAAAATTCACAAGTTACGAACAGTTACACAAGGGAAGAGCAATATCCTATACTTGATAAAGAACTAAGCACCAGAAGAGCAACCATTCAATATATATCACGAAGTTAAGATCTCTCTTTCACCCATTTTTACTGTGAGGCCATTATAATGTCACATAATATTAAATCAACATGTAACAAGGAAGAGTCCACAAGAAGTACCAAAATCATTCTCAACCTATTCATCCTTTTGATAGGCTGCTAAATTTAGAGAACATCTAAGTCTATAAAAAAAAATTATCGAGTACAAAAATGAAATTGTCTCAAATAGAACAGGACAAATACAGAGGAGTTTATAAAGTTGAACCAAACTAGGTTGGGATTGAGAAGTAGATTTGTAGTACGAAATATTAACTAAAAGTCCAATGCTTTGGTAAACCGCAATAGAACTGAAACAAGTCCAGACAAAAAGGAAAAGATCACCCATGATTCCAACTGCTAAACCAACCCAAACCGAAAGCAACCGACATTTATCAAATCTCATCGCCACACAAAGAAAGAAACACTAGAAACATGATTGCCATCATTGTCAACTGAAATCAACTGAAACCGTTAATTACCAATATCATTATCAACATAGCCATATAACATTGCCAATAAGTAATGACAACACTAATATAAAGCTCAGCTACTAACTTTTAACTTAAAAGTTCATGGGAACCCACAATAGAAGGTGAAACAATTTCAGCCCCAAAACAAAAAGGAAAAGATCAGCTCTTGGATTATACTTGCTGGTCAACACAATACCATATCAAAGATACTGAAACTCATCAAACCACATAAGCAAACTTGCAAAGAAATGCTAAAGAAACAAATGATTCGCCATTATTACCTCCCATGAGAAATGAAATCAGCCCAAAAAAAAAAAATCACAACTTTTTGCACCTAAACCCAAAGTAACACAATCTGCCACACAAAACAGACGAAATTCAACAAATTCAAGCAAGAACCCGAATACCGACTTAAATTTCCAAAAAGTAAAAATATTCTACTGATATTAAGTCCTCGGGATTCACTTTATTAGCTGGTCAACCATACACCGTATCAAAAAAGCTGAAACTAACAAAGAAACTCTAAAGCAAACAATTGATTTCAACATTCCTACCTCCCATAAAAACTAAAATTAGCTCAAACCCAAAAAAGGATCACAACTTTATATGCCTAAAACCAAAGAATAACACAATCTGCCACACAAAACACATGAAATTCAACGAATTCAAGCAAGAACTCAAACACCCACTTAAATTTCCAAAAAATAAAATATTTTACTGATATTAAGTTCTTGGTATTCACTTTAATTGCTGGTCAACCATACCCCATATCAAAAAAGCTGAAACTAGCAAAGGAACTCTAAACAAATAACTGATTTCACCATTTTTACCTACCATAAAGCTGAAATTAGCTAAAACCCAAAACAAGATCACAACTTTTTACAATTAAAACCAAAGAGTAACACAATCTGCCCACACAAAACACACAAAATTCAAGAATTCAAGCAAAGTTCCAAAAATAAAATACTCTACTGAACTTATCAAACCCCATAAGCATATTAAGTTCTTCGAATTCACTTTAATTGCTGGTCAACCATACTCCATATCAAAAAAAACTGAAACTACCAAAAAAAACTCCAAACAAACAATTGATTTCACCATTCTTACCTCCCATAAAAACTAAAATCAGCTAAAACCCAAAAAAGATCACAACTTTTTACACCTAAAACCAAAAATACAACAAAATCAACAACCCCACAACACAAAATTCAATGAATTCAACCAAGAACTCAAACACCCACTTAAAATTTCCCAAAATAAATATATTCTACTAACACAAAAAGCCCAAAAAATCCCAAAAAAAAGTGGAATAAAAAATTACCTCATGAAACGGTTGCAATTGGACCAAAATCAGGATGATCGCACACTCCCAACACAAAGCTAATACCAAAAATGAGTCCCCAATAGATGATTTAGCAGCAAAGAAGAAAGAAAACAGTTTTCGTAAAAACAGAGGAATTGTTTGCTTCTACACTTTCACTTCCTTTTCTCCCGCCGTGACACCAGTGAAGAACTTCTAGAGAGAGAAACCCAGAAACCAAAATTGGCCCAAAAGAGGAGAGAGAGAGAGACAGAGAGACAGAGGAGAATGATTGGAGCTTAGAGAGAGAGAACTCAGAAAGTATCTATAATTGCAGAAAAAGTTAACACACACCAAAAACACAAAAGGAAAAGAAAAATAAATGCTTAAGATCTTCAAGTTTTTATTACATTTGGATTAATTCAGATTCGTGTCAGAAAAGTCAAAAGATAATTTTATTTTAAGATTCATATTCAAGATCTTTGATTAGAAAAAATATTTTTGCATGTATAAATTTTTTAATTAAAAATATATCAAGTTCGATATTATAATCTTTAATGATTATCAACTACTTATTTTGTTTGAATAGTAGTTATGTATTGTATTATTAATTTAAATATAATGTTTGTTCTGATTATTATTTAAATTTTATTGCATTGTATCATATAAATATGTTATTATGTAATGACAAAAAGTCTCCTTTTATGTAACAATCTATTTGGTGTGATTGTGTTGTTACCCTCATATCCAACTTTTCTTATAGGTATATCATTTAAATTATGAGAAAAACGATAAATATACTATCGAACTATCGTAAATGACATGTAAATATCATCCGTCATACTTTTGGGACATTGGTACCTCTGCCGTAAAAAAACTAGAGCATATATATCCTTTATACTAACGGACATACACGTGTCATAATCTTATCCACCGATCCGACATTTTTCGACAGATAAGATTGCGCCACGTGTTCCTATTTAGTCTTCAGTTAGAGTGAAGGGCATATATGCTCTAGTTTTTAGACGGCAGGGGCACCAATGTCCCAAAAGTATGATGGAGGGTATTTGCATACCATTTACGATAGTTCGAGGATATATTTGACATTTTCCCCTTAAATTATTGATGTGTGACGTTATGTAAAGACGAATAATGCACGATCTATCCAAACATCATATTTAGTAAAAAAACATAATACTATACAATATATAATACGATATATTATGAAACAATATCAACAACCATTCAAACAAGTGTTAAAAGTATATAAACTCAAGGTAAAAGTCTAATTTTTTTGTCAAAAAGTTTAGATCTCGAAGAAGAAAAAAGGTACTCCATTTTCTAATCCTATAATTTATTTGTAAGATTTAAGTTCACGATCTTTCATTAGGAATATATTTTACTAAAAGTAATTTTACACACACGATTTAAATATAAAATCTCTTTAGTATTAAAAATGTCTTTGGTAAAAAAAAAATAACAATATTATTCATACACCTGAAGTTCGACGTCATAATCTTTGATACTTATCGATTAAAAATATACAAACCTAAAAGTTAAAAAAAAATATCAGAAAATCAAAATTTACAAAATAAAATTACTATTTGTCAAAGACAATTCATTTATAAGATTTGTGTTCGAGATCTCCTTTTAAGGACCTACTATACTAAAAGTAACTTTGTTCACACATTTCAAATTATAAAATGTTTATTAAGAATATTTGTTGTCAAAAAAATGACTTCATTCACGTACCTCAATTTTGACATCGTAATCTTTGATGATTATCAATGAAATATATATAAGAATTTAAAATACGGGTTTAATTATTTTTTTTGTCAAGAAATCTAATTTTGAAAGAAAAAGAAAGTATGTTATCTACAAAGATAATTTATTTGAAAGACTGAGCTTGAAATCTCTCTCCAAAGACATATTATACTAAAATAATTTTATTCGTGTGATATAAATTTAAATTTTCTTACTAAAAATTATTTTTAAAAAAAACTCTTATTTACGTAACTCAAATTTAACACCATAATATTTGATAACTATCAACTAAAAATAATACAAACTTAAAGATAAGAGTTTAAATCTTTTTCCTATTAGTGATAAAAAAAAATCACATTTATGCAATCATAAACATCTTACTAAGTACTACCACTAATTAATAATTATAGGTGAAGTTTATGATGAGCATTAAAATAATAGGTAAGTCTATATAGAATTTCTTTTGGCAAGAGATACTTCCTAAATAGTTTTTTACGTAATGTAAATTTAAATTAGTTAGACTCAAATATAATTGTCAAACATCAAATTAGAAAAGGAGGAAAAAAAAGGGGCAATCCCATACATGATAAGCTCGCGTAATGATGGATCTAAATACCAAAAAGTTGAACTAAATCGAACTAATTTGATTGTCAATTTACCATCTACATAATTAATTATTTTATAATTTTTAATAATTATATAACCTAAAGAGCAATTAAAAAACTAGAAGAATTTCAAAAAGTACAATTTCACTATTAAAAAAACATAAAATGTTTTCCCGAATCAATTTCACATTCTTTTCTCTAAAATGAAAATCTTGATAATATTTATTTCTCCATAAATAATCGAAGCATTTTTAGTACGAATACTTATTTACTTTTAAAAAAGATTATTTAAGTTGTCAACAATTTGAGCTAATATTTTTTTTATATTAATTAAATAGTCGTATAAATTTGTTTTTGATTAGATTTCTTCAAATTTTTAAAAGTAAAATACATGTTCAAACTTAACTTCAAATTTCAAAAATCACAACTTCGTAATTTTAAAATCTTAAATTTCAACTTCAAATTCTACGATCAAAGGTCAAATGATATCAGAGCTTAAACTATTCCTAGTTTAGGTTACTCCAATAAATTATATCTTCTAAGTGCTAAAATGAGATCTCGAATTTATGTCCTGAAATAGAAAACCTCCTAGTATATAGTAATTCATTCTTTAATGATCCTTACGCAATACAAAATACATGAATTGATCAAGTTACACAGTTACATATATCAAATTTAAAAAAGGGCAATTTCGGTACTTCAAATTTACACAAATATATAGGATAGGAATGATACACATATTACTCATCTCAACAGTCAAAAATAGTGGATGAGAAGGTTTGATTTTTTCACTCCCATGATATATAAACATTGCTAAATTCCACTTGCTCATTAAATATAATTTTTAGGATATAGTTTTCTTTTTCTTCTCAACTAACTTATAAAAATTGTGCACGTTACTTTTTTTTTTTTATAGAGTTAGAGGTGTAAAAAAAATGTTTACTAATTATAAGATAACAATTGTGTAGTCGCACAAAATAGAATCATAAAGAGAATTGACTCTACAATAGGTATAAAATTAGATTATGATGTAATATGAATGAAACCTGATTTGTACACCTATATTATCATAGAAAATGTTTTTGTTTTTATTTTGGATCTTTCAAAAAATAATAATTAAGAGATTCAAACCCAATATTTTTAATCCTTGAAAAAAATAATCCATTTTCTTGTAAGAAATAGGGAATATAATCAATCGATTCGTAGAATTAATAAAGTTTTCCTTTTCGATTCAATTTTAGTTTTATTAAATATTTTTTTATTCAATTCACACGAATTAACAGAAAAGATAAATTATTTATGAAGATCTCAGATTCTTACCCTACAGATGGAGTAAGTGCTATTAAATAATGTTTCTCCCTTTAATGACTTCTATGTACTCATCGAACTATGAACTTCAAATACCAAATGTTTAAAAAATTGTAAAGATAATGTAAAATAGAACTTTTATAGTTATCGGAATATTTTAAAAATTGTGTTTGCAACAAATTTTATTTTTTGGAAAAATTACCTAAATACACACCTTATTTTATCATGTGTTTAAAAATTTCCTACCATTTGAAAAAATCACAAAAAATCATACTCTCTCTTATTCTCGGATATACATCACTTTGTACATCGCGACATTGAGTGATGATTTCGAAACTGAGACCAAATGAATCAGGACGTTAAGAGATGTATCCGAAACCGAGATGCAAAGTATCTGGACGTTTTGGGATCCGAATTCCACCAAATTTAAGGAATTTTTGTGATTTGGAAAAAAGTAGGAAAATGATGTAATTAACTCTTAACACTATGAGGTTTGTGTAAAAAATCTCTTAGATATATGGGGGGAAATCAACCATAAACAAAATCTGAAGAAACAAGAATATAAACAAAATTCGAACAAACAAGAATATCAACAAAACCTAAAGAAACAAGAATGTTATTGATAAAATAATGTAGGTACAATTTTGTTCCTCTCTTTAGATTCCTCCAAAAGCCATTAATATTTCATAAATTTGCAGAATATTCGAGATGTTTTTTTATCTTTGATCTTTGTGAATATTTCATAAATTTGGGGAGTATTAGAAATGTCTCTTCAAGGAATATATTATATAGGCATGAACTAGAGTTTAAAGTAGAGTAGCCTTCAAGAAACCTAATTGGAATCGAATATATCTTGTAGAATCTCAATTAAAATTAAACACGTTTTGCAAAATCCCACAAATTTTCAATGTCTACAAATAGTTTTGAAAATTAATATATAAAAATTATAAATAATAATAATTAAATCATATAAAATTAGATTGTTGGTGTACTAATAAGTAATATGGATAGGACTTAATTTTTTATACACAAATAATGTAAAGGTCTGATACACGTAATTGAGTTTTCATGTTTTACTTACTTATATATATACTCTTAATTAATGCTTACTATAATCATTAGTTGACTTTTAATGACATGGCGTGAAAAATCTTTCACGATTGATATATCAAGTAATAAATTAAACTAAAGATAGATACTATAATTAATTATAATTGAGTTACTTTACACGTGAAAATTTTGAGAAAATATATA
>JAJOOS010032030.1:0-14958 GCA_029582725.1 Solanum chiquidenum
GCTCCAAATATTTCTTTAGTCCAACCAAAATACAATTATCTAAGGTGTTTCTTAAAAAAATAACACAAAATATGAGATGAGTACTGATGACACAAAAACATTCAATAAAAAATAATAATGAAATCATCATATAAAATAAATATTGCAAAGTCATAATGAAAATGATTATAATTTAAAAGTACTAAATCATGCTAAAATAAGTTTAATAAGTATTAGTTACATTACTAAATATTTAAGGAAAATTAAAATTAGATTATATATTTTAATTGTCTAAACCAATGTAAAACTAAAGAACAAATATTCAATATTATTGTCATTCTTAGTGTTGAATTGATTTTCTTTTTACATTAGTATTAATTTGATTTTGATTTAAGTTTTATTATAATTATCAACATCTATGAGCTATAATCTTTATTGAATCATTCCGAATTCTAAGTTTTAAACTTGAAATATTATATTAAAAGATAAAAACTATGAAATAGTACAAGAAATATTTTAAAATTATATCAAAGTAAATATTTTTATGTATAAAATAAAATTTTAAAATTACATATATAATGTCGGGTTGATTTGGTCTCGGATTATTTTTTTTAGTTAAAACCAAATCAACCCAAATATAGTCGGGTTTTTTTCCAATACCAAATCAAGTCCAACCAAACCACTACTCGGTTTTTTTTTCAATTTAACTCGATTTACGATTTAATTTGATTTTCGGTTTAGTTTTGTACATCCCTAATTTATTGATAGAGTTTTTATTAAAATAAAAATGTACGGGACAAAATTCAGATCTATTGGAAAGAATGAATTACATTATGACACGTAGTAAGATCAAATTATACAAAGGAATGTCTGCAGATGATTTGGGGAGAATAAAAAAACTCTCCTAGAAATGTTGCAAGAAGTCTTGAACAACTTTTCAAGTGGGATTTACTCACAATCGAACATTCGAGAGATGATTCGGAGAAGATCGGCTTATAGCAAATAGTTATAATGAGCCTCGGAAGCCCAACAATCAATCTTGATTCACACATTTCAATTTGATTCAAGCAGAATGTCAAATTCAACAATCAATCTTGACTTACACATTTTAATCTGATTCAAGCAGAATGTTAAATATAGATACGCTTTATGAGATAGTCTTTTCAGTACCCAAGTGTATTGTGTTTCACATTGAGGTCACAATTCATTTTTTTTTACTCCTAGCTATAAAGGCTTTGCAAAAAAAAAAGGAATGACATGAGAGAAAATCTGAAGAAGCTTTTAGTTGTTATCTTGTTCTTTCATGTTTTAGTATTTTTCATAAAAGAGGCCTAAGATCCTCCTCACTTGTACTCGCTCTTATCTCTAATTACTTGTCTATTTTTGAATTGACACACTTATTAAGAAAACAATTATTAACATAATAAGTTTACCATTTTACCCCTATTAATTATGAAGTTGATGAATTTAAAATTTAAGATTTTCAAGAAATTCTACCTTTTTTAAAGTAATTAATTAAGGATATAATTGATAAAAAAAACTGTTATTTCTTGATTTGTCAAAATGAACAAGTAATTAGGGACAACTAAAAAAGGAAAAATGGACAAGTAAGAACAAGGGAAGTACTATTTTCACTTATTTTCGAAGATCATGTCTTTGTACGAAATCACAACCTTGCTATTTTAGCCTAAGAAATAAAGGAAATAGACTTGATTGATATTAACCCACTAACCTATTTTCACAAATTCAATTGTTTATTTAAAAAAAAAAACAAATTCAATTGTTAAATGAAATTATAATTTTTTCGAATATACAATTAGAGTGTTGTTTCGATATGTTGTCGTAACCCCTTAGGAACTTATTTTTCTTTAAAAAAAATTATTTTTCAAAATTTCGACCAACTAAAAATAAAAAAATAAAAATTTCATCCATACGAACACACCCTTTATTCATTTTATGGATTTATTATATATTCTATTAATTTTTATTTTACAATAAACTGTAAAATATTGTCATACGTCATACCAATCGAAGAACAGTACACCTAAAGAGTACCCCTTCTAAGAGCTCGTTTGGATTGACTTTAAAAAGTTAGTTTTTAAGTCAAAAATAAAGAGTGAAATTAAAATGACTTTTAAAATAAAAAATAGGGGGAGACCTACTTTTGATTTTTGACTTATTTTAAATATATTTTAAGTTATTTTATATCTTATCAAACACATTCTAACATATTTTAAATCTTTTTTTTTTTTTAATATTTGTCAAACCCTTCCTGAATTTCAAGTGCTAGTCACTCATGCCTCTAAACAAAGCAAAACTAGGCAAAAGGGTCTCATGAACCCTTGTACTTGTATGAATTTGTATTGTTGACACTTTTACTTAACATTTTATCAACTGAACCCCTAAACTAAATAAAACACAATAAATTAAATCCCTCTGACCATTGACCATGCTTATGTGGCATTAAAATAGCTGAGTTGGCGAGAGTGTGTGACTACACGCATTTAAGGCGAGTGAACATCATATTTTAAACTTCAAATTTTAAATTATTAAAATTATACAATAAAAAAATTAAAAAAGAAAAGAACATAAACATCTTCTTCCCCACACCACTTTTTCAGCCACGCCTTCCCCATTGCTACCCAAACCTCTTCTTTTTTCTCCACACCATAGTTATCTTCTTTAGCCCCTCAACATGTAGAACAATCGAAGAAATTCTTCCGTTTCCGCGTTCGCGTAGTTATGGCGAAGAACAGAAACAAGAAGAGAAATGGCCTAGCTGCCATGGATGTCTCCACTTACCAAACGGTTACGGATGCCCAGGCCATGGATACTACAGAATCAGCAGCTCCAGCAATGGTGTGAGAGGGAGAGAGACGACTCTGGTCCCTTTTTCTCTAGAATGAGAGCGATGTTGGTCCTTTTTTTCGCCAGATTGGGAGAAGGCGACCGGCGAGGGAGTTTGCAGGTACGCCGGAGAGGATGGAGAAGGGAGTTTGCAGGTCCCCATCTTCAATCTTTCACATCAATCGTCTCCTTCTAATCCCTTAAACTTGTCTTTTTCAACCCGTTTAGATAACCCAAGAAAATCTCAGGCGAATTTTAGGTAGATTTCGACGAGTTTCACGGTAGAGGTTAGTGTGAAATTGTATTTGTAAGCAATTTGGGGTGTGAAAATAGTAGTCGGCGTTGGATTGCGAAAAATTTGGTCAGATCTGGCTGTGCGGTGGCCAGATCTGATTGTTAGGTGGCTTAGGTTGTTGTTACTGTGGAGGTTGGAGGAGGAAAGAAAAATAGTGATGGTGTGCGTCGGAGATGAAGACAGGTGAGGGAGATAGTATATGTGATTTCGCCGGCAAAAATGGCGATGACACTGGCGATGACTTTCTTTTGGTGGTGAAATAGTGAAAGTAGGGAGAATTAAAAATGCCAATAATAAATTAAAATGTTATTATTTTACATTTTATTAAATAATTTTGGTTAATAATTTTTAAAAATAGTTATGAAATAATTATGATGTGGCATTAATATATCTGACGTGGATATGACATGTCAATTATATAAAAGAGAGTGAGCTACACACATGGTTGGAGGGGCTTAAAAGTCTCATTTTAATTGAGTTTAAGGGTCCAGATGACAAATGGGTAAGTAGAAGGGTTCATAATACAAACTGATACAAGTATAAGAGTCCACCAGACCATTTCGCCAACGCAAAACTATACATCAGTTATTCATATTCTTTCTAACATCCCATGTGTTGTGTTAAGCACCTGTTTAATATTGTTGTTAAAAAAATACTTATTTTTAAAAATAGTGTTTTTGGAAAGTGCTTTTAAAAATTTGACTAATTTATTTGAAAAGTGTTTTTAATAAGTAAATTGTATTTGTCTAATCTTATTAAAAAATATTTTTGAGAGTTAAATTACGAAAAAAGACAAGTATCAATATATTTTTAATATTAAGATTATTTTATAGAGAAAAACTATTTTAAATATCCATTATAAAATTTTAATCAAATTAACATCTAATAATTTAAAATGGATAATTTATTTATCAAATAAAAAGTAAAATTACTATTCTCAGGATAATAACTTGAATAAAAGACAAAAATAACATCATAAAATCTAATCCTTATGAAGTTCAGATTATCTTTCCGATACATAAAATAATACATAAATTATAAAATAAATAATAAATAATAATATATAAACTTAACTTATGATATATGTTAATTAATTAATAAGGAACATATTGGTAAATATGTATATATGAAAGAAATATTTAGTCTTCAAAATAATAATTTTTTGGTTCTGCTTTTTTCTAAAAAACTGAATCTTTTTGCTTCTTTCAACCGTAGAAAAATTGTTTCTGCTTCTATTTGAAAGCAGTTTTAAGGGAAACTATTTTATTTTCAAAAAAAAAAAAACTTTTAACCTCTCAACAACAATGTCAAACAGACTCTAATTGGCAATCAACTAGTTGCTTTTTTATACATTTATGATAGCTTTCTCTGATAACTCACCATGCCATCATGCCACATAGGTGCCACGTGGCATAAAGTTGCCTATGTGGAAGCTTACATAGGAAAGAAGACTAGCCTTAGTGGAATAATTTAGAGAAACATAGATAATTTCCTTAGAAGATTATAGAATTACATAGGTCTTTGGAAGATTATAGAATTATAGAGTATTCTAGAGAGAGACTTAATTGTAAATATGTAGGGACTTAGATAACAATTATTATTTATATATTAGCCGCTAAGATAGTAGTATAAATAGATGGACAACCATTTGAAAAATCATCAAGCAAAAATCAACAAAGTTCTCTACAATATAATATTTCCTAACAATCCTCTTGTGCTCTTTCTTCCATTGTCTTAACAATTCCTAGAGTTTTAGGCTGATTTGACATAACAAGATCGCGAGTTAAGTGTCAAGTGTCGCACGTAAGCTTAGTGAAAGACCAAGGACGCGACACTTCTCTTTCCTTTACCTCCTTTTGAATTTGGGAAATTACCACACCAACATGTGTAAAATATGACCTAAATTAGGAATGTGCAAATGACGAATCTTGAAGTCACGTTATTTTAACAAATAATAGCACGGGTATATGAGACTTTTCTTAAATGAAAATGATATGAATCAACCAAACTTTTAAAGAATGATATAAATGAGTCTTTTTTAAAAATTCGATAGTATATTTGAGTCTTTTCCTTTATTTTAGAGAGAGGAGAATACAATACTACAGAGATAAAGTTTACATCCAAAGTTGGGAAAAAAACATGAAACATATTCTTAAATCACCTTTTGTGTACGTACATTTTAGGGCGAAACTAGAATTCAGCATAGCCGAACTCAATAGCTTTAATTCAAACTTGCTAAATATGTACAAAAGTCAAATTCAAAACCTAGTTACTAAAATTTGATGTCGTTGTCCTAGAATTTAGAACCCATACTTTATCTATGATAAGAGATACTAACACACACAAAAAATCACAAACAGAACACAACAAGTGCTGCAACCATGATACCAACAAAACTACTAGTATATAAACAAGAGGTTACACAATAGAACAATATTTATTCTTTACAAAGTACTAAATAGAAAGTGCACTAATTATTCTAAATGTAATAGGTTTTTGCCACCAGACATAGAGGATTCTTCTTGTGCATGGTCATACCTGGCAAAGTATCGATATCAATATCTTCTTTTACCATCCCAAAGGGAAATTCCCAATCAAATGCATAGAGAAGATTGGCGAGCGTGAGCTCCACTGTTGCTACTCCTAGTGAAATCCCGGGACACCCTCTCCTACCACCTCCAAACGGAATCATTTCAAATTCCCCTGACTTGTAGTCGATGCTATCATTGTTGTTTACATTACAAAATCTCTCAGGAATAAACTCGTCTGGATTTTCCCAACATTCAGGATCTCTACCTATTGCCCACGCGTTGATAGAAACTGGAGTATTCTGTTTGATTTCATATCCATCTATGCTGCATTTTTCGATTGTTTCTCTTGGTATTAATGGAGCGGGTGGGTACAATCTCAATGTTTCCTTTATAACTGCCCTTAGATACGGAAGATTTTGGATATCATCTTCGTCTACTCTTCCTTTCTTCCCGATCAATTCTCTTATACCTTCTTGTAATTTCCTCATCGCGCTTCCCCCCTCCTTCATCAAAGCTGTCATTGCCCACACTAATGCAGCAGCATTCGTGTCCGTTCCAGCAATAAATATGTCCTGAAAAAAGCAAAAATCGCGACACATTTAGTTAAACTCTGTATACTATATATCATCAAATGTTCTAATTAATTCTCATAACTAGCTAGATAGAGAAGTGAAAAAACCATTAGCACAGCTTTGATATGATCCCAAGTGAGATTCAAAGATAAATTTTGATCTCGTAAGACAATTAACATATCAACAATATCACCATCCATTGATTTTGGTCTAGTTGAGCTAAGGTGTTCATCAATGAGTTCTTGATAGAACAAATCTAACTCATTGTAAATCTTTTCGAGTCGAGTAGCCTTTCTTGTGACTATACAATCAATCCAACGTCCGAAAATTGGGAAGTGATCAGAGAGAAAGGAACCCCCGATCATAGCTTGAGCTTCACATAAAAGTTTGCTAAACCTCTTACTTTCATAGCCTTTCTCATCATATCTCTTACCAAATCCAACAATACACGATATGTTGCTCGATAGAGACGACATAATCTCACTTAGATTAACCAATTTTGACGATGATGCAAGTTCTGTTACGCGATTGATCATCCTGGATACTTCATCTTCACGAATTGGACGGAAAGATTGCACTTTTTTGGGACTAAAGAGATGTAAGGTACAAATCTTTTTCATCTCCCTCCAATAATTGTTGTAAGGCGAAAAGGCGACATCCAAGCCGTTGTATGATAACTTTCTTTGGCCAAGATATGATGGCCTACTAGAAAATGCAAAGTCATGAGTTTTTAGAACTTCTTTAGCAATTCTTGAAGATGAAATAACAACTAGTTGGGAAAAACCAAGTTTCATGAACATTAAGGGACCGTATTTCTTTGAAAGTTGCCATAGGTATTTATGAGGGGATTCTTGATTTAGTTGATACAAGTTTCCAACAAGTGGAAGCCCAGGGGGACCTGGTGGATGATTATTTGTGTATCCAAGTTTTACAAGGAAAATTACAATGAAAGGTATAGCTACTAGGAAGAGAAGCAACATTTCCATTTTCCTTCTTGACTTGCAATGAATTACAATGTATATCGTTATGTATTATAATCTTTGCATAACTAGTGCATGAATCAAACGATATATCGCGAGAAATGGAGTTAGAATATAAATTACGAGTTTGACAGAATTCAATAGCTTTGATTTAAATTTCATATTTCTCTAAAGAAATCTATTGATCAACATGCACAAATTCTTAATTTTAATGTCAAGGATAAAAATATCGAACAGGTAAATTTCAAATTTTCGCTCGGTCTCTGGCTTATATGCGATCGATGGCCTAGGATGGATGACTAATGCTTATCTTGAAAAGGCATAATACATGAACATACAATTCAAACTTGGTCTCAACTGACAAGTAAGCACTCCAATATGCACATTCTAGACACCTCAACTCATCTCAACTAATATTAGTTAAATACTCCGACTCATAATGAACATCTAAACACCTCCAAAATATATACTGTCATGACAGTACATATCGGATATCTATACGACATAGTAAGGACAAGTTGACATATTTAATCTATAGTTGATGTCAAGTTAAAATGTCTAGATATACATTTTTAAATTTAGAATACTTACTTTAACGTTAAGAAGTTTAGAATAGAGGCACTGTTGTTATGCTTGTTTGTCTTTTTCCTTTTCGTATTTTTTTTTTGTTATTTTGGCTTTCTTTATCCGCATACATCATTTATGACAAAATTTAAGCCTAATGCCAACAGCAGCCATATCCCCTGCATAAGTGAAAATATCTGATGAACCATGTTATTATCCAAAACTATATTTGTCCAAAATGTTCAAATTCTGCCGTCTAAGATATTTCCCCCTTTTTACTTCTTTATTTTATTTTAAAAAGGACATATTTTTATACTTAGTTAGCCTTTTATTTTACTTTTAGTGAGTTGATTTATATTAGAGCTGTCAATATGAGTTGACCCACTCCATTCGAGCTAAATCCATATAGGCTTTGGAATTTGACAGATTAGGTCGGACTGGTCTATTAAATTTGTGGGCAAAAAATAGTCAGTCCAATCCACTAATACGTGGGTCATGCCGGATCAGCCCACTTTTTTTTTAAAAGTATATTTTTTTTTATAATTTTTAAAATTAAATTGTAATTTAAAAATATTAAAATAAATATCGACAAGACATCTTCATTTTCATCTACAGTTTATATGTAATATTAATTACTCCATTAAACATTAAACTAAAAAAATATACTTTTTTTAAATGGGCTTCAAAAATCTTAGCCCAGCCTTGATAAATCACGGGTTACGCCAGGCCGGCCCAATAGGCCTAAGACCATATCCAACCCATCTCTATTTTACTCTCCATTCTCTATATTTGGAGGGTAAAATAGAGAATGGACACTCCAACTCACCTCCATATCACTCTCTATTCTTCATATTTAGAGAGGTGAATAGTAGTTCTCCAAATTTGGAGAACTATTATTCACACTCTCTATTTCACTTTTTGAATATTTTATTATTATTGCTATTACTTTCTAATAACATACTCCCTCTGTCTCAATTTATGTGACACTTTTCGTTTTTCGAGAGAAACAATTTAGGTTTGATCGGAAATTTATGCATGAAATCTTCAATTTTTTTGAAATGAAATTTATATATTTGTAAACTACGTACTATAAGTCACAACAATTGATAACTCAAAATGTTTAAAAGATCTATGAAAAATTTACGGTCAAAATTAAACTTGTTTGAATCTCGAAATCCGAAAAGTGCCACATAAAATGGGACGGAGTGAGTATTATTTTACATATAATGTCATTAATTAAATATCTAATATTCATAATTTATTTTAAATGTAATATAATATTCTTAAAAATATATTATTTAATATATATTATTTTCATCCCGAATTATTGATTTTTTTAAAATTTTTTTATCAATAATATAATTTGATTTTATTATTAATTTTCACTATAAAATGATAAATGAAAATTTTAATTTAAAAAATACAATACATAATATGATAATTTAAATACAAGATAACAATACAATACATAACATAATAATTTAAATATAAGATAAAATGCAATACATAACATAATAATTAATTCGCGATGAAACAAGAATCATGCCAAAAAGATGTTGAACGTGCATTCAGAATTTTGCAATCACGTTTTGCAATTATTGCAGGACTGTCACATTTTTGGAGAAGGAAAATGCTACATAATATAATGACTACATGTATTATACTACACAACATGAAAATTGAGGATGAGCGTAGATGTCGTAGAGGCTCCAACTCCAACGACAAAAATGGTGGTATGAAAATTTCCGCTTTGAACAATTTTTAGCTAGACATAAAATAATTAAGGACAAAAATGCTCATTTTGAACTCCGTAATGCATTAATAGAACATTTATGGGAGCAATGTAATAATTCCAAAAATTTAGTGTTTATGTAATGTTTATGTAATTGTATTTCACTTTTATTTGAATTTGTCCATTAATTTGTATATTATATAATATTTTCTTGCAATTTATATTATTTAAAAATTTAGAATAAAATATAATTTTATACTAAATAAAAAAAATTAAAAAATAAAATTTATATCACATGAAAATTATATAAAGTAATTATTGGAAAAAGAAATAAAGGATTTATATTATGAAATAAGAAAATAAGAATGAAATAGAAATAATAATATAATATCGAGGAGGGAGAAAAATATTCCTTTTTAGAGAGTAAAATAGAGAATTGGGTTGGAGTTGGATATCCGAAAAAATAGAGAACTCTATATTTGAAGAGTAAAATAGAGTGCAGGGTTGGAGATGCCCTAACCCATATTGACGACTCTAATATATATTGATGTCAATATATAGTTTACTCTCTCAATTCCAAATATATAGTAACTTTAGCTCAAAAAGAATAATTATAATTTTAGGAATTCAAGAGTAAACTGATAATTAAATTTTAATATAATACCTTTAATTTTAAAGAAGTATGAAGATTATTTAGGAGAAAAAAATTTACTTTTATTAAATAGAAATAACAGTTTTAAATTATATTTATTATTTTCTTAATGAACGTAAAAAAGGCTAAAACAGTCGTTGGTGCACATGTGGAGATAATTATTAGTCAGCCTAGTGTCATGTCCCGCCACTTCACAGTTCAAATTTGGCATCGAAATAAGGGGAACAAATCTAGAGTTGTGGGGAGGTTAGTAGAACACACTAAAACTCCCTAGAGAATTTCCAAGAAGGCTTAAGAATTCCTTAGAATATGTAGAGAATTCTAGAATGGGACCAAAGTATAATTATTAGAGGGACTTATCAAACAAATATTATTTACACTTTAGCCCCTAGGTTGTAGTATAAATAGATGGGACATTCATTTGTAAACCATCTAAGCTTGAAGCAAGCAATCAAGGAAGTTGTAAGCAATCTTCCAAGCAATAAAAAGCCCTCTTCCAAAAGCTCTCTAATCTTTCTAAGTCTCTTTTTACATTCTCTTAGCGATCTAGCTTCAAATGGCTTACTTGAGCTTACAAGATCGTGAAAGATTCGTGAGTAAGTTGTCAAGCGTTGCACGAAACATTAGTGAGACTCTGAGTCCATAACACTCGGCTAAAAACACTCAGAAGAACGATATGAATGTTATCTCAAGGTAATAAAGTCATATAGATGAACAGAACCATAAACAACAAAAGGTGTTGTAAACATAATTGATTAGTGAATAAGCAAACACCTAATAACATTCCTCAATGGATGCACATTTCTTTATATTTTTCAATGTATTTAAGAAAATATAATGGAAATTTACCTTTGTTCCTCATTTGTACAAGATTCCCTATTTGTTGTTTTATTTCTGCACTTAAACTGTTGTCATGTCCAAAGCCTACACTCTGGATGTGGTTGGCACTCAATATCAACGTTGGATCGAGCGTCTTCATAACATGACGTAAAGCTAAACATGAGCGAAATGCATAATTCAAAAAAATACTTTTTAAGAAATTCTTCATGATTGTCACGATCCGAGACTACTCCCTAACCGTAAGTAATTTTCACAACCCCTTAACCACTACACTAAACCTTCAGCTTATGTCAAGAGGTGCCAACACTTGTAAATATATTCATTAAATCAAATTTTAACCTATATACAATGTAATTGTCCGATGAAGGGGTGTCGCTTGACACCCCTTACCCGAGGGTAGCTCCTCCCCTAATAACACGGTGTTTAGTACCACAAGTGATCCCAAGGTAACCCATGGTCTGGCATGACATTAAGATTCATACATATAAACTTAAATAATCGATGCAGAAGTTGTGCCCAAAGAATAAAAGAAATACAAGTCTTAACATGATAATCAAAATGAATTTCGTCCTAAAACATTCGATAAAACTGAAAACTAATATCTAAAAGCCTCTACTAAGATGAGATATTGGACAAGCTCCTAGCTAATTTTAACTGTCTGAAAATTGAATGACAAAAATTAAGAAAAATAAGATAGAAATTGTCCTCAAAAGATGAGGACTCACCAACACTGTTACCGATCTGATCAAAAGTTGTACTAAACCCGAGCTGGATGTTGAATGCTTGAAGCTATATAACAAAACAATATAATGCACAGAGATATACGATTACTACTTTGAATGTACTGAGTATGTGAGGCATGCATCACAAGTTTAGTAAACTAAACATGATAAATTTGAAATGTTGAACTGTCGAATAACCAAGTAAATCAACATGCAACTGATAAGTAGTAAACTGAAATAACTAAATACAAGGTCATGTAATATCTGAAACTTGGATTGTGGGAGATAATAATAACTAACATACTAGATCTATTGAGCTAAATGGATTCCAACATGTACCACAATTGGGAGGGCATTCTATATTTTACCAAGGTAAGATACACTGATGACGTGGATCCACAAAAATAATGTCCAAAAGAATCGAAGTGTTAGTCCTGATTTGATGGGTGATTCTTTATATCTACGATGACACATAGTTATAGGACTTAAAGGATTACTACTAAAGGTATCAAACCTAACTTGACAAATGAGTCTTCATCCATATGTTTGCTCAGTCTAAGTAATACTCCACACTGAATTTAAATTGATAAACTGAATATCTCAATAATATTGATAAACTATGATTGAATTGATAAATACTTTATCTGAAAACATCTCTAAACATGAGAAGTTGATAAACTAAGTATAAATCTAATCATTGCAATCTTTGTATTCTGAAGGAAATTAAATGTGTGGGGTTCCAACCCCATTTTTATTAAAGTCTTAATTTGGTACAACTACATACCAACTAAATCTTACCAAGATAACTACATAGTTGCAAAGTTTGATTTTTTGGTATTTTCATGATGTCATTGGTGATATCATTAGGAGTAGAATTCTTCTATAAATAGAGCATTCTTGCTCATTTGTAGAACACACCAAGTTTGAGAGAAAAAAATTATTTTGAGAGCAAAGTGAGTTATTTCATAGACTATACAAGAAAAATAGTCTGTGAAGAAAATAGAGTGTGAGCGATATTTTAGTATATCAAAAGAGTGTTATTTCTTTTGAGTGTGTAGTAGTCACTTTGAGTATTGTATTCGTGACTACACGGTGTGAAATTCCTTACTATAGTGATATCAGTTGCTCCTCTTAGCCCGTGGTTTTTCCCTTATTTAGAAGGGTTTCCACGTAAAATTCTTGATGTCATTATTTTCTCATTTTATTTTCATTATTTTGACCATATATATTTTTGTGTTAGTCCACATTTTTCCAACAACATGCAATTTAAAACAGCACAATCCAAAAGCATGAAATATCTGTATTTGAGGGTTCATGAAAATATACTTAAATAAATATAGTAAAATTTATGGGAAAACATGTATCTAATAAGTAATCAAAGGAAAACCATCTCCAAGGTTCAAGAAACAAATTCTTGGCATCCTTCCCTCCAAAGACCACACATTTCTCAAGAATTTGGAGCATGTAACGTATGTAAGGCTATCTCCACGTGTGGGAACATCTTATTCTTCCCAACAAACTACGTTTTCATATTTTCAGAATATCTTTCATGAGTAAGTTAGGATTAGAATGAAATCCTATGTTCTTGAATTGTTCTTAACTCTATATGAAACCGTAAGAACCTTCCAGGAAAGCATCCTATTTTCACGACAATTCTTAACCTCATGAGTTTTACAAGATTTCCTCCGTAAATTGTTAACGATTATGAAAGTAATAGTTCCTATATTTAAACTTAAGACTAATAGTTTCTTAATGACTTCTTAATAACTTTTGATGGCTTCTTGATAGATTTCTTGAAAATTCTTATATTATGAACTCTAGAATTATGAGCTATGAAATTCCCCAAAAGTATATCTTATGATGCTATCATATGTTTCCTTGATTCTTGATGACCTTGTGAAATCTTTCACGGAAATTATTTTGATTTTTCCATCTCCATGTAATTGTGTCAAGAACTATCAAGTTATGTATGTACGAAAATTCTTGTTTCCAATGAAGAATCTTTATGAACTCATGAATATATACAAATAATTTATTCTGTAAGAAAATCTTATTTGAAGAGTTTGTCCCTTTTTCACCATGAGATTTCAAAAGCATGAATTATGATTCTTACGAATTTCCTTCATGAATCCTATGAATTTCTACCCAGAACTGTGAACCCTATGAGTTATTATATGATTTACATGATTTCAAATTATGAACTACGGTATATGAATTTCAAGTGTTTTCTAATGATTTTCATCCTATAAACTTTGAAGTATGTTTTCTCATGATCTCTACAAGAAACGTAGTATATAGTTTACTTTAGGCTTAAGTCATCAATAACCCATTAAAGTTGTCCGCATAATTCATTTAGATACCTTGACTGAGACTCTTACCTATTAGACATTTTAATATTAATGAATATTTATCTATTGAACATAAAATGACAACTAGCTTTAAAAATATTGTGAGTATAATTCACACACATTATCTTGACAAAATCACGAATAAAATTACGACACATGGCACATGGGCCCATAATTTTAATTTTGAAAAATAAAAAATAATTTTCAGCCTTTAATAATATAGAAAAGTTAAATTGAAAAAAATAAATATCTCCCCCGACCCCCACCTAACCCCCACCCCATCTAACCTATTGCCCTTTCTTCTTCATCTTCTTCTTTGTCATTCCGCCATCACCATTCACCATTGATTCCTCCGGCGATAACAAAAAAGAAAATGTCTAGCCCCACCTCATCCCGAATTCACCCACCAAATCCTTTCCTCTTTCTTTTTCTTTGTTATATTCTATTCCTCCAGCGGATATTGCAATTTTTGTAAAAACCTCGGTAAATTATTTCGAAATTGACATATCAAAATTTTTTATAACATTTTTAAAAAGTTTAATGAATGGTGATGGTTGCTCGATCGGAGTTATTGAAAATAAAGATGCACAAATTGTTGGGTTATGAAGGTGAATTGGGCGTCATGCGGAAGCTTACAATTGCAAATCATATGATTGATAAATTAGACGACAAATAAAAACATACTAAAAACATATTATAAAACTAATAATGAAAAACATAAATATGTTTAGGAGAAAATCTCCCCACAAACAAAACTCTCTAAACGGCTACATTGTGGATGTTTTTGTTCTTGTGTTAGAAGAAACAAACCTATATTTATAGAGTCCTAAAACCTTTCCTACTAGAAAAGGAGTCCTAAAAGGAGAGAATAAACCAAATATGAAAGAATATTATAT